>JASDQU010103729.1:137102-152746 GCA_032191745.1 Picea mariana
CTATCATAGATTGAACATGTGGGCATGTATGGGCCCGTTACAAACCTTTAAACTTTCCTAGTGTTTTGATCTAAGAAAGAAAAATTTCAAACACTATCCTATCTTTGTAGCATGTGGGCATGTATGGGCCCTTTACAATATTAAGATGTGTTTAAAAAAGAAAACTAAGAGGGGTCCCAAGAAGGGCCATTGTCCTCTCCTAAAGGTTTTAAACTTTGTTAAGGGAGGTGAAATTGCTTTCACAATCTTTTTCTCATTCTCAAGATCACTTGGAGGAGCGAGAGAAAAGCATACTAAACGATTGTTACTTCAATCTCTAGTCCCAAATGTGATTTATATGTGATTAGATATGATTGTCCACTTATGTTGTAAGCCAAAACAAGTCATCCATGTGGCAAAAAGCAAAGAAGAGAAATTGATTTTTTATCCTCCTAAGTGCCTATGTGTGTTTGACTAACCCCTTTATATGATGAGGGGACTAAGTGTGGTGCAGTGTTTAGAGCATGTTTGACATCATTTTTTAGAAGGAAAATGGCCTTCCCCACCTCCCAACAACTTACAATGTGAAATTTTGTTCAAATGCACGGCCCCTAGTGTAGACAGAGGCACACAAAGCGCAGGCACGCGAACAAAGATGAGTCAGAAAGCGCATGCACGCAGAGAAAGGCTATCACTTAAGTGCATGCACGCACGATGCGCGTCTATGGGGTAGAATACCCACGCACCTGTGACAAACGACCGAGAAAGAAAAATCCGGATGGATTTCTCTCAATTCTCCTTGGAATTGACTGGTTAGCAGGTCGACTGAGGTCGTTTTGTGCACCTGCAAGTTAAACAAACTAAAAGAAGAGCAAAATAAACCCAAATGAGGTAGGAATTTGATACCTTTCCCCAGTGCAGTCGCCAATCTATTGCACCTTCTTCGTCACCTTGGTGAGAAAATAAGAGGTGCTTGCATGCCCAGTTGGGTCTTCCTGAGCATGACAGTTGTAGAGGAAAGAGTTAGAAAAAGAAAAACAAAACTATAAGCAAGAATTAAACTAATACACACTAAAATCATAAGCATAGGGACATAGAGATAACAAAAACAAAAAGACCCATGTCACCAATGTTTTTAGGCTGATCTATTGATGAAATCAAAGCACCAAGAAGAAAGGGGACTATGAGTCCCTTCTTCCTCCAACGGAAGGTTCTTGTACCCTCACAAGCTTGCTCTCCTTACAACAAGAAAAATAAAAATGGTGATGAAAGAACTCCTTGCAAATCCACTCAATGGAGAGGTGGATTGCTCAATGAAATGGTGCCAATGTGTTATTGTCAAGGATGGAGTCCTTAAAACAATCTAGGCAGCATAACATTACTTTGAATTCCTTGAGAAAATGAGGTGCATTCATGGCTTTTTATAGCATTTCTTTGGGCTTTTGTTTAACTACTTTGTAGTGTGAAAAGAGGCCATTTAGGGCATTATTAGGTCTTTGACCAGCCCACCATTCAGATTCAGCTCATATTTGAGGGTCAAATCGGCTTGGGAGCTTATCCATAAGTGGTTGGGAGGCCGACCACTTCAATAAATGCGTCGTTTAGCAGGTGCGTGGCTTTTTGCGCTAACAACCACGCATCGTGCGCGTATGCGCGCGTGACCAACTTCTGTAAAACGCTCTTCAATTTTTCACTACTTTATATAGTTTTTGACCTTTTTTGAATGCTGTGGAATTAATTCAAGTCCATGAATGACTTAATCACTGTTTGAAGATGCTGAGTTCTTGTAACCATGTGCTGACGAAATTTCAGTGATAACAGCATCAAACTTATGATCTCATAAGGGAGAATTATCAGTGAAGGCATATTCATTTTGGTTGTGGATTATTTGAGCAAGGGGTTGGACAAGGAGAGTTGGAAGAGGCTGTTGCAACTTCAACAAATGTTTGTAAGTATTGCTATATAGTTCTCATTAATACATGTGCTTGGTCTGTTTCTTTCAAGGTTGTGTATGTCTACATGAACTTGTCTTTAATAGATAGATCTGGTTTCAAGCTAATATTAGTAGAATAGGAAGCATGTTTTGTCTTTGATTGAATTGCAAGACTTGTCGAGGAGCTTAGAGATCAGAGCTCAACTTGGACTGGGCAAGGAAAAACATCGACAAAAAGGTACATTCTTCTTCCTTTTCTCTATTTGATTGACTTAGCTAAGTTTAAAAGGATGTCAGTGACCAAAGTTAGCACCTTTCTGTCTTGATTTTAGAGATTTAGGGTTCAAGAGGAAATCCACTTGTCCGCGGGGGAATTTCCCTGTAACATAAATTGGCGACCATACTGGGGAAGTCAAAGATTTCAGTATTGGTTTCCTTCCTAGGTATTGTTTTGGCCTTTTCTCACTTTTGGATCTTATTCATACTATGTTTCTGATTTTTAGTTGTGTTGTTGGCTTTTGGATTCCTCTCATACACTTTGAATTTCTAGATTTTCTTGAGTTTTTATTTATTTATGGGCATTTTTTTTAAATTCTGAGAGGCTAGCACTCCACTGCCTCTACAACCAGAGTGTTGGCACTCCCTTACATGATTCCATAGAGCGTTGCAACACTCTAGTTCCCTTGACACCAGAGCGCTACTCTTTTTTTGCTAAAAAATATTTTGTGAGTTGATCTCTGAGTTCAATTTTTTGTTGATTTCATCTACTCAGGGTTATTACCATCTCAGTGTGTCTTTGTTTTTGCCTCCAACATCTTGATTTCTGAGAATTGATTATGCTTTTTTTGGATTTTTGACATTTTTTCCTTACTTTGAGTCACTCTTCTTCTTTCATATTTGGAGTCGATCTATTGCTTTCTCATTCATCTGATTGTATGAAAGTTGTTGTAAATAAATTCAAGTATATATTCTCTGTTCCATTTGATCTTTGAGGTCATTTTCCCAAGCAATTCCTGGTTTTCATCATCCATTAACCTTCTCCTACCTTCACTAGCAATTTCACCAATTTTCATGCATTATGGGTGACTTTTTTGCAATTGTTTGCTCTTTTTCTGAGTTTCTGGGAGGACTAGCACCCTCCCCTAGGCCATACGAGAGTGTCAGCACTCCCCTATAGTGTTTTAGGGAGAGTTGCAACACTTTGTACCCTTTTGTTAGGGAGCGCTAGTCTCTTTTTTGAAAGTTTTTGCCTTCTTCTGCTCAGTCTTTTGCAACCTGTTTTGCAGAGATCTTTACCCAGAGTCTGTGGTTAGTTTCTGAAGTTGTTTCGATTGGTTTTTGATGGTTTTTTATGCTTATCACTCCATATTGTCTTGATTGGAGCTTGATACCTTTTTTAGAAATGTGAAATTGTTTTTTCTGATTGCTTTTTTGACATGACAGTTTTGAGTGATTTCTCTTTCTCCCTATCATTTCTTCGATTCTTCTCTACATTTTATTGTATTCCTTGAATGCTTGATTGGTTGTAGAATCCTTGATGGTGTTATTTATTGTTAGAACAAGTTTCTACTTATTTTCTTTCATACCTCACTGCCTTGAGTGCATGCTTTGTTTGTAGCCCTTTTGCTTCGTGTCTTTTGCATCTGCATAGGACTCTTTCTCCTGATTGAAAGTAGTGGAGCATTGAAGGTTTTGTATTTAATTTATATGTACGTCATAATCAAAAAAATAAGATAAATGCATTTTTTCTTTTGGGTAGTGAAACTGGCTTGCATTTGAAGTAGCAGAATTGCATGGTTTTTGTCTTTTGGGGGACATTGTGCATCTATAATGATGAATGTTTTCTCCTTCTCGTAGCATAGCTTTCATTGAAATGAAAAGATTGCATCTTCATCTCTTTGCATAGCTTTCAAGTTGGTCAAAACACCATATTTTCCACGCCATTTTCCTTTTGAGTAACAACAGCCTTAAAAATAAAGCGCTAAACTAAAAATTGATTAGACATTTTTATATTTTCAGGTAGCAAACCTACATCAGATTAGTTGTAGGGATTTCGAATAGGTGTGAAAGATAACTTTCCAAAGATGCAAACAAACATAAAATCTTGTGTTAGGGAGTGATGAAATCCAATTGCTACATTTTGTCCCAGGAATCCCTTCTCACACAAGGGTCGAACCTGAGGTCGCATTAAGACTGACAGAGTTACTCACCCTGCTTTGTTGGTCTTGGTGTAGATATTGCACATATTATGGGGGTCACTTGAAGGTATACCCACAATGATGAGTGGAATCCTTTCAAGTTGATTTTAGGCCAGATACCCTACCCTTGCACGTGGATCGGATTTTTGATTGTTTCCCCAAGCATCACTATTGTAGTTGGTAACCTTAGTGGCCTATCTCTTTAGGGTCTTTGCACAAGGTGACTTTGGAGGGGCAAGTCTTCACAGTACCTAGAATCGACGTTGTCCAAATTCACTTGGGCTCCTTGGAGGGTATACCCACGATTATGTGTGGGAGCTTGCACCAAGGTGTAAGTCCGTTAAGCATGTCATCAACGTAACTTTTCCACTCTCTCTATCTCATCCCCTTCTTACTTTGTTCCCACGACGTTGAATTTCATCCCAAACTAGTGTGCTCATTGTGAGAAGGTTTTGTTTGCTTGTTTTCTTACTAGATTTTTAGCATGTGTTGTTTGTTCTCCCTAGTAGAATCTAGGTTGGATCTTTATTTTTTATGGCGTCAGTTCCTGGAAGGACCAATGAAGGAACCCCTTTGCCAGGGGAAACCTTTGATTTTCCTTCTTACGAAAACATTAGTCCTCCTTACATCGCTACTTTGAGACTTTTGGGACTCACCATCGGATTACCAGTTTGGTTGTTCCCCACTCCAGTGATCTCAAATCCTTCAAGTGCTTCAGCTACACCTAATTCGTCATATGTAAGTACACCACCCACACATCAACCTCATGTCGACTTTTCGCCTTCTTCACCCCTTAAGTCTCCTTACCTTTCCCCTTCTTTACCTAGTGAAAGCTCTAAAGCGAGTAACTAGGTTTATAAGAAGAAGAAGAAACGAAAAGAGAAGAAGAAGAAGAACCAAAAAAAGACCAAGCCTCTAACCATATCAGATGTTTTATCCAAGCAACCAGCTACTGTTAATATTACTGGGAGTGTTGATAAGATCAACAAGATTAAAATGAAGAATCTGAAACCCAAATTCCCTTGCAGTCTTTGTAAGGGTGACCACTTTCTGAGGGATTTCCATAGTCTTCCCAAGGTCTTAGAAATGTGGTCCTCCATGTCATTAGCCCCTGATGTACATGCTAGTGATGCCTCGTCGACTAGTGATGTTAAGGTTGGCAAGAAGAAGAAAACTATCAAATTTTCGTGTATGTTATGTGAAGGTGATCATTATTCTCACCTTTGTCCTCGTATGAATGAGGGTTCTTCTCTTTTGTAAAAGATTAAACTCTCGATTGGCTATCATAAGATTTCCCCGAACCCATTGTTAGTTGAAAGAATATTTAATCCGGTTCCATCCCTGATCAGTTCAGTTGATCAGGTGGTCAATCTAGTTTCATCCTCGGTTGAACCACTAACCAAAGTAGTTGATCCAGTTCCATCATCTATCAACCCCACTTTTCATTTGAAAAGTGAAACCCAAGTGATTGATCCAGTCCCATCATCGGTCAATCCCACCCTTCATATGAAGAGTGCCAAAGTGGTCGATCTGATTCCATCCTCAGTCGATCCCACTCTCTCATTAGAGAGTGAAATCCAAGCGGTCGATCTGTTTCCATATGTCGAGCCTATTCTCCCCTTGGAGAATAAAAACCAAGTGGTCGATCTAATCCCATCATCAGTCAATCCTACTCTCCCTCTAGAGATTAAACCTGATACTACCCACATTTTTCTCGTTGATACAGAATCTACCATGTTGGGGGGAATTCCTCCCTCTCCCTCAAAACCCCTTCCAAGTAATGAGGCCATCCTTTTTGATTGAGGTGTGCTATCTGGACCTCGTCTTCCCTCTTACATTCCTTTCAAGATTACAATATAGGTTTGTGGTTAGGACATTCCTCATGAGCTAATAGATGAAGGCTCATCTGTTAGTATTTTGTCCTCTATTGCTTGGCAAGATTTAATTTACCCTCAGCTTGTGTCGATTACCTAGACTCCATTTTCTTTTAATAGAAGAACCAGTCACCCTTTAGGGATCCTTCCCCAATTTCCCATAACTTTGGGAGGGAAAATTGTCCTTATTGATGTTATGGTAGTCCAGGACCCCTTGGATTTTGATTTACTCCTTGGGCGGGATTATGTCTATGCCATAAAAGCTATTGTCTCCACTCTTTTTTGTGTGATATCTTTCTCGCACGATGGAAAAATGGTGACTATTGATCAAATTGCGTTTATTGGCCCTGACATGACCATCAACCCAATGACCTCCCTACCCAGTTATTATATGCAGTCGGTATCACCCCTGCCACAGGTCAATTATGTGGTGTTGTCTCCCATGACTTCAAATTTCGATGACTTAGATACGGTATTTGACATGGTGATCTCTTCGGTAGGGCTATTGGATCCTGGTCTCCTTACCCCTAACGAGACCCTTGACATGTGTTCCTTCCAGAGCATTATTCTTCCATCCAGTGAATATCTCTTGGAAGCCATGACTGAGTTTTGTCCCTTAACATGGTGTCCTTCTAGAGCATTATCCTC
Source organism: Picea mariana (assembly GCA_032191745.1). NCBI lineage: Eukaryota > Viridiplantae > Streptophyta > Pinopsida > Pinales > Pinaceae > Picea > Picea mariana. Next base: position 143,735 of record JASDQU010103729.1, read on the forward strand.
TTGGAAGACATGATCAAGAAGAGTTAGCGAGGATAGTTTTCCTCTCTGTGGAAAGCTCGTTAAAAAATGAAATAGAAGCTATGAGCATAGTTTTCTTCTTTGTAGCAAGCTCGTTAAAAAATGAAACAGAACTCTGGGGATTGAACCCGGATCCTTGAGCATAGTTATTTTCTTGTGTCAAGCTCGTTAAAAAATGAAACAGTCACCTCTCCCATCAGGTTGAGTCTCTCACTAGATCTCGTAGATGTCGAGTCGAGTCTTTCGTTGGGTCTCGTATTTCAACCTTCATTTCATCCACCTGAATCCTTTTTCTCCATATAGTATATAAATTGGTGACAACCTCAAAGTCAGTGAATGAATCGAAGCTTGGGAGGCATGTCTCCAGCCTTCAATTATCATTCTGGAGTTAAGCCGCTAGCTTTTCAAGCTGGGGGCAGAGTACCAACCATCCATGGGTATCCCAACCTTTGGAATTTACGTTGGGAATTTACAAGCATAGTTTAATTTTGTTTCAAGCTTGTTTAAAAATGAAACCAATAACAAGCATAGTCTTAGTTCGTTCTCATGCTTGAAAAAACATGAGAACGCAACCGAGTAAAAGTTTGTCTCTTTTTCAGACTCGCATGGATTCACGAAAAAGGAACCCCCTGGAGTCTCCTTTAACAAAGGTTTCCCCTGGAAAAGGGGTTCCTTCATTGGTCATTCTAGGAACCGATGCCATAAAAACAAAGATCCAACCTAGATTTTGCTAGGGAGAACAAACAACACACGCTAAAAATCTAGTAAGAAAACAAGCAAACAAAACCTTCTCACAATGAGCACACTAGTTAGGGATGAAATCCAACTTCACAGGAACAAAGTAAGAAGGGGATGAGATAGAGCAGATGGAAAAGTTACATTAATGAACTGCCTAATGAACTTACACCTTGGTGCAAGATCCCACACATAATCGTGGGTATACCCTCCAAGGAGCTCGAGTGAGTTTGGCCAACGTCGATTCCTAGTACCGTGAAGACTGTCCCCTCCACAGTCACCTTGTGTAAAGACCCTAAAAAGATAGGCCACTAAGGTTACCAACTACGAAAGTGATGCCTGGGGAAAAAGTTGACAATCTAATCCACGTGCAAGGGCAGGGTATCTGGCCTAAAATCAACTTGAAAGTCTTCCACTCATCATTGTGGGTATACCTTCAAGGAACCCCCATANGGAAAAGGGGTTCCTTCATTGGTCATTCCGGGAACTGATGCCATAAAAAATTAAAATCTAACCTAGATTCTACTAGGGAGAACAAACAACACACGCTAAAATTCTAGTAAGCAAACAAGAAAAAAAAACCTTCTCACAATGAGCACACTAGTTGGGGATGAAATCCAACGTCGCGAGAACAAAGTAAAAAGGGGCTGAGATAGAGCGGGTGGAAAAGTTATGTTGACGACCTGCCTAATGGACTTATGCCTTGGTGCAAGATCCCACACATAATCGTGGGTATACCCTCCAAGGAGCCCGAGTGAGTTTGGCCAACGTCGATTCAAGCTGGGGTCAGAGTACCAACCATCCATGGGTATCCCAACCTTTGGAATTTACGTTGGGAACTTACAAGCATAGTTTAATTTTGTTTCAAGCTTGGTTAAAAATTAAACCAATAACAAGCATGGTCTTAGATCCTTCTCACGTTCGAAAAAACATGAGAACGCAACCGAGTAAACTTTTATCTCTTTTTCGGACTCGCATGGATTCACAAAAAAGGAACCCCCTGGATTCTCCTTTAAGCTCTTTTCAAACTCTATAAACATGCAAAGATTGTCGGGTGATCTTTATTCCTTTCACACTCGTTAAAAGGTTTGAAAGGGAATCTTTCAAGTGGTAATTTATCTCTTTTTCGGCCTTGCGAGACTAACATTACGAAAAAGGACAACAATGGAGTCATCTTTAAGTTCTTTTCAGACTCTCTAAACATGAAAAAACACCGAGTTTATCTTCTCTGGACTTGTTGAAAAAAATCATACATTAAAGGACCCATATGGGACCGAACCCTTACTTCTTCTAGTTCATTAAACAAAGGAAGAGGAACTTACCGAAGGTGAGTTATATCGATCATGTGTTATCCTCCTTGAACTCGTTAAATAAAAAAGAGGTACTTGTCTATCTTGATGGGGGGGAAAATTGAAGGAAGCAAGCCAAGCAGTTTTTGAGAACATTACAGGTCACTCTTACGGTTTCCCTTGAACACAACACTTTGTCTTTCCATACATTTTAATCTATTGAACCTCTGCATTGAACCAATCCTTTGAGTTTCTTTATTCCTTTAGGTCACCTGAAGAAAGTCACAGTATCCAATGCATCATCATGTTTTGGTCCATGTCATGTTTCTGTTGTTGTGCCTTAGTGTTCAAGGGAATTATTTTCCTTGAGAGTCAGCCATCACAAATATCTTGTTTCAATACACGTGTCAGTCCATGTTCATTTGATCTACCAATTTACATCTCTGTGTCAGTTTCATGTCGTTGATGGGGGATACATCAAGGCCCTCCTGCGACGAGTCTGTTACTGTCGACTTCAACACATTATCCAGGAACTAGACTTAGAAACCAGGTAGTACCTTGGGACCTGCATGCCTCAATGGCATGCCTCCTCGCTTTTGACAGTGGGTTTACATCATTGACCCCTGATCGGTTGATTCCACATATATTCAACCTCATCTCATCTATTCACATTCTCTGGAATGTACTAGGGTACCTTGGGAATCATTGACATCAATGGTGATTTCCCTCGCACTTGTCAACGATTTACATCATTGATCGGTAATCAAGTGGTTTCTGCCATGTTTGACATTAGGACATCTATTCACATGGTTAGATTCGTACTGCATCAAGATCAGTGAGAATACACTGGGTTGAGTGATCACTCTGATATATACTTTTCCCAGGTTGTGACAGAGTTGCTCTTGAATATTTACACATATACTGTCACATAGATCCACTTTGTATTGGTCTATGGCTATGTCTTGTCATCTCGTAGATCCACTGTGTATTTTTCATGGTTACGATCAATTCATGTCATGGAAGTATAGATCCACATTGTATCTTTGGTGGCTATACTATTTGTTAATATAATTATGGATCTACAATGTATATTATGGTGGCCATACCTTGCATGTCTTTATAACCCTAGCATAGGTATATCTACCTTGGGTTTGAAACATGTCATAATGTTTGTTTGATGGTTGTGTGCAGCTTCTACCAGGTTCTCCGCATCCATACCCTTGCTTGAAAAAGTCTACAAAGTACTTCAGACACCATTTTCTGTCTTCTAACTTCGCACTTTGGGGGCCAATCTATTACACATAAAAATTACTCACTTCAATGATGACCTATTGTCATCTTGACAAGTTTCGCAAGTGTCAAATTTTGGCCACAAGTGTCGCAAGTGTCACAGACATCATACAATCATCTTGTTTCATGTCTCGAATGACATCACAAGGACACTTCAAAGACTGGTTTACTAAAGAGAAATCATTTGATGAAGAGTATAAAGTTTTTTCCATGAAAAAACCCACTTAAAAATGAATTTTTAAGGCCAGTGCTCCCTTACCCACTATCAGGGAGTGTCAACTCTCCCTACCCTTCTTTGGGGGAGTGTTCTAGCACTTTGTGCACCCTTCTGGGGGAGGACTATGATTTTTTGAGTAAATTTTGGGCAGTTCTCTCGTACCCACTGTCAAGAAGTGCCAATGCTCCCTATCCTTCTTTGGGGGAGCGTTGCAACACTCTGTGCCCCATTCTAAGGGAGCGTTGGGTTGTTTGAGGAAATCTTGGACTGTTGAGGAAAATTAGGGAAAACTCTCCCTCATCTCTGGAGTTGGTTGGATTCGAATCTAAGGTCAAGGTTGGATCTTAGGGAGGATCCACAACTGATGGAGAAATATCCTCAACCTATCCCAAGGATCTCTAAGTTGGTTGGGCCTCTCCAAGCATATATAAGGAGGCCTTCTCATAGTGAAAAACACATGGCAGTTTAGAGGCATCAAACTTATGATCTCATAATGAAAAATTATCAGTGAAGGCATATTCATTTTGATTGTGGATTATTTGAGCAATGGGATGGACAAAGAGAGATGGAAGAGGTTGTTGCAGCTTCATCAAAGGTCTGTAAGTATTGCTATCTAGTTCTCATTAATACATGTGCTTGGCCTGTTTCTTTCAAGGTTGTGTATGTCTACATGAATTTGTCTTTAATAGATAGATCTGGTTTCAAGCTAATCTTAGTAGAATAGGAAGCATGTTTTGTCTTTGATTGAATTGCAGGACTTGTCAAGGAGCTTGGAGATCAGATCTCAACTTGGACTGGGCAAGGACAAACATCAACAAAAAGGTGCCTTCTTCTTCCTTTTCTCTATTTGATTGACTTAGCTAGGTTTAAAAGGATGTCAGTGACCAAAGTTAGCACCTTTCTGTCTTGATATTAGAGATTTAGGGTTCAAGAGGAAATCCACTTGTCCATAGGGGGATTTTCCTGTAACAACGATGACGTCGCACCTTGATTGTGTATAGGCTATGACGATGCCTGAGCGCGACCATCACACCCTTAAGTATGAGAGTGACCGTCGCACCCTTCGACAGGGATAAGCCGTGATGATTCCAATATTCACACCTTTCGATAGGGATAAGTCGTGACAATTGCGGAAACTAGGTTTACTCAAGAAATAATTCACTCTTCTCTAGCTTGTGTGGGTTTCTCCAGGCAGCTCGACTCTGATACCATGTTATTGCTTCATGGAAACCTACACAGGAGACCTAGCTAAATCATACACAAACAAAGCTTATCAAGAAAAGGAAGATAGATACACAATGAAGAATGAGAATCAATGTATATTATGATCTAATCAATGAGTGAGTGATCTTCACTCATATAGGCAATGACATCCTATAATTAGGATTGCATGCATAATAGTGACAGTCTAAGATTAGAAAGTCTAAAATATAACTAGTCAGTTAACTCCCACTAAACTGGTGTTACTCCCACTGAACTAGTGTGTCGAAAATAGAAATTTCTCCAACAATGAAGAGCAACAAACAATAATTATACTAATTATCGAGGCCCTGAAATAAGAGATATATATTTCCAATAGTGTTTAGTTATATATTCCTTCGAAGGCCTTGGTGTTGCTTGCTCAACTATTTCCCCCTTTTGTATCCATCAAACCAAGCTATATATTCCTTCATGTTTTCTCTTGTTTCCCTATGTCGAGCATATCTCTGGTGAGTAAACGAATTCTTCATCTCCAAAGACAAAATAGGGAAATACCAAAATCGATAATGCCAACTAATTTTCCATGCTACTAGCTCTCCAAGGTGAGTCCTAATTCTAATGGAAAGTAGGGCATGACTGGCGTTGCTTCCCTACAATATTATATTGATATAAATTTTAATGAACTTCTCAGGAATAGGAAAATAACTTGAGTGCAAGTCAAAATACACAAATTTCTAATAGTGAATAAATGGATCATGGAAGCATCCCAAGCTGGAGAATCCCTTCATCTATGTGTGGACTGTCATTATTCATATCGCATAAAGATATCAATTTGTATGCATTAAACCATCAAAATGCCTTGTAAATTTACGATTCTATTATCTGTCTCTCCTATTCTCAACATAGCAACATTTATAAAGTTTACAATCATATTGCATCAATGGGGTCTCCTATTCTCAACATAGCAACATTTATAGGCCTGCTAGTCTCACTGAGTCTCAGCTAAGCTTACAATATTCAATAAAATTAAACAAATACATATATGTTTACCTTTTTGTTTCTTAATATTCTTCTCTGCTCCCCTTCCTTCCTTGTTTCCTTCTCCTCATTGATTTTCTTCCTCTATAGGAAAGTTGTTGATACATATATAAGACCTATAAACAAAAATACCAAGATTCAATGAATAAGAATATATGGGGATTAAAATAATGATATGGATTATCCTTTCACCACACTCATTATAGGATCCTAGAGAACAAAGACTGATCAAAAGAACCTTCAAATTGTTGCAATTACACCATACAAAACCCCTTTTTGCATGGGTAGGACAACTAAGTAAAACAACATCCTACAATTGGTACTATTCACTGTAGAGAGGTGGTTTCAAACCTCGGTATGCAAATCTCTATCCAAAAAGAGAGATCCAGTGGCTAGTTTTATTTGTGAGAATTGGGATACCCACCTTGAGAGAGAGTGGTGGTTCTTCCTTGCGAGAAAAGCTTAGCAATAGAGTATTTTAGTTTTGTGTGTGGCCCCTTTGTGGCTCAAGGGGTTGAGGGGCACAAAGAGTACCCCTAGCATTGGTTGGGAGGTACCGGTGAAGTCTCAACGATTAGAAAGTGAAAGTAAGGAGGAACACACATTGCCGAAGAACCTCATCAAATCCATTTTCATCGTCGATTACGATGTTTTATGGGATATGTAATTACATTGGTTTTAAATTGTACAATCAATTTTTTTTAATTGGTGTAGACTATGTTGAATCTTGAATTCTATAGACCAGCTCCTTGTGGGATATATAAAAATGGAAGTGAATTGTATTCATGATTGTGTGAGTTTGAGCTCCTTATGTCTCATCTCTTCTTCTGCTAACGCTTTTTTTTTCTGCATATAAAAATTGTTGTTTTGAGGGTTTATTGATTGACTGTTTAGTCTTAAGTAGTAGATAAATAATGCTTGTTTTAGTCATTAAAGTATTAAAGTATTTATGGCGGTGGAAGGATTTCGATGTACTTAGAGTACCCTGAATGATTGTGGGGCATTCACTGATCCCATTACCTAGAATTTTCTGTTGGTTGGGGCGTTCTAGCCATTAAGGTTGAAGGGTATTCTCTTCACGGATTTGGTTCTCCCAGCATGCGTGGGATAAGAGGAACTCACATCTCCCATATCTACCTGAATTCAAGCAGACCGTAATTCGTTCAATAGCCTTTCAAATTCTTCAATTCGTCATTCAACCATCTCAATAGATCTGGAGATGTGGTTTTTTGGCCTCCCTTCAATCTATTGTTAGGAGAGGCGAAGAGCCACTTATGACATGTACATTATCACCTCGTTCGGAATGAACTTAGACTTTCCCATCATCTATTTTCGTAAGGAAAACTCGTGTTCTTTAGGTTTACCGTTTAAACGTCATCTTCACACTTCTATGCAAGAGATTAACTAGAGGGCCCATCGTATATTCCATGCTCAAATATTGAGAGGCAGTTTAACGACAAACCCTTCCTTTATGTTTCTAGTGATTAAGTTCAGTATTAAGGAGGAAATGCAGTGGGTCTATCCACAATTCAAGGCCCTTTAGGACCGCGTTGATGAAGGGAACAATGCTCATTTAATTATTTGATCATATTGCTCATACATTCTCATGTTTATTCGTGGATCATATTATAGTAATATGATTTTTATTTAATCTAAGCTCTCCTTTTTGGATATATAAGGTAATGGATTTCTTAGTATTTTGCTAGTATGGGTGGTTTTAATAGTTTTACATAATGGTTACATAATGAGAAGGGTGTTGATTAAATTCATGTGTTGCTTAAAGAAGATGGAATTTCTTATGGGCTTTCATAATGAATATGTAATATCAACCCTTCCTTACCTACACCTAGAAGATATCCAAATGAGATGTATAGTTAAGCTACATGAGATTTAGATGGTATTCTGGTCTTAATTTATTAGTCTTGTGAAATGTTCCTTTACTCAGTTACACTCATTGTTGTGTGAAAATGACAAGTATAGTATAAATTCATGTTGTGTCAATTAATGATATGCGTTATTGTAGTCAGATTGTTGTTGAATGCATCATAGATGGTAATTGCATCAATCAATTGTTTTATGATATTTGTAGTTGGACTATTGTAGAATTCTTCTGAGGTGGCATTGTGCAATTTAGATTGATGTATGTGTGTAGTAGAATTTTTGGTTGCACCATGAATCACTGATAACTAAGATTGATTGATTTATCTAGTTGAATTTTGGCTTGATTGTATTAATGGAATTTAGACACCTCCTTTTTCCTCAAAATAGTCGTTGACCCTGAGACCTTAAGTGGTCAAAATCAATCGGATGAATCCTAGGCTTGAGTGTTGCTTATGTGTCCTAGAGGTCCTAACCATGCAAGATAGGTTGGATGGGTAGTTTCCTTTGATAAATGATGATTGGTCGATAATGATGTTGCTTTCAGATGAACTTGGTGAATTCACTTATGTATTGATTAATATATGATGTGTTGCTATTGACTAATTTAATACGTTGATTGTGTCGTTAATAATTATGACAATGTGAGCTTGTGATGCGATTAATTATGTTGTGATGTTTTTAATTTCCTAATGCAAAAAAAATAAAATTACCTATTGTACATTTCTTTTGTTGTCATAACGAATGGGGACGTTACACCTGTGTGGATCGAAGTTCCACTGCGAAAGGCTAAGCTAGTTCCACATCTAGACCTGGGTGTCGCCACATCATTTGGCGTGGAAAATGAGAGGTCATGAGGATGCCATGTGGCAGTAAGAGAGATGTTGCCTATGTAAACCCAAGAACTTCAGAAGGTCATAACCCTTGTTCTAGAGCTCAATTCTGAGTGAAATTACTGTTGTTGGAAAGCTCTTGATGAGCAGAAAATGGTGGAGCTGTGATAGAGGATATTTGAGATGATTGTGAAAAGAGAAAATTTATACCCCATCCCTTAAAAAGGTAATTAGGGGTTGGGTGTGTGACAGGGTGTTTCATGAGGTTTAGACTCATGTTATGGCACTTGTTTGCATTAATACTTTAGAAAATATTCCTCGGTATCCCATGTTCTATGTTTAACATTTATCATGCAGTGGTCCTGCATGCACCACGTCTTGATGTTTCCATATCGAGGAGGGTTATTTGGTCGTTGTTCTAAAATATGCATATTTGTTGTTTTGTTATGCCTCCAGGAATTAGGTTTTCTTGTTGGATCTTTTAGTTGTCCTAACTCTCCCACACTTAGCTCTT
>JASDQU010103729.1:160967-171147 GCA_032191745.1 Picea mariana
AAGGTCTGTAAGTATTGCTATCTAGTTCTCATTAATACATGTGCTTGGCCTGTTTCTTTCAAGGTTGTGTATGTCTACATGAATTTGTCTTTAATAGATAGATCTGGTTTCAAGCTAATCTTAGTAGAATAGGAAGCATGTTTTGTCTTTGATTGAATTGCAGGACTTGTCAAGGAGCTTGGAGATCAGATCTCAACTTGGACTGGGCAAGGACAAACATCAACAAAAAGGTGCCTTCTTCTTCCTTTTCTCTATTTGATTGACTTAGCTAGGTTTAAAAGGATGTCAGTGACCAAAGTTAGCACCTTTCTGTCTTGATATTAGAGATTTAGGGTTCAAGAGGAAATCCACTTGTCCATAGGGGGATTTTCCTGTAACAACGATGACGTCGCACCTTGATTGTGTATAGGCTATGACGATGCCTGAGCGCGACCATCACACCCTTAAGTATGAGAGTGACCGTCGCACCCTTCGACAGGGATAAGCCGTGATGATTCCAATATTCACACCTTTCGATAGGGATAAGTCGTGACAATTGCGGAAACTAGGTTTACTCAAGAAATAATTCACTCTTCTCTAGCTTGTGTGGGTTTCTCCAGGCAGCTCGACTCTGATACCATGTTATTGCTTCATGGAAACCTACACAGGAGACCTAGCTAAATCATACACAAACAAAGCTTATCAAGAAAAGGAAGATAGATACACAATGAAGAATGAGAATCAATGTATATTATGATCTAATCAATGAGTGAGTGATCTTCACTCATATAGGCAATGACATCCTATAATTAGGATTGCATGCATAATAGTGACAGTCTAAGATTAGAAAGTCTAAAATATAACTAGTCAGTTAACTCCCACTAAACTGGTGTTACTCCCACTGAACTAGTGTGTCGAAAATAGAAATTTCTCCAACAATGAAGAGCAACAAACAATAATTATACTAATTATCGAGGCCCTGAAATAAGAGATATATATTTCCAATAGTGTTTAGTTATATATTCCTTCGAAGGCCTTGGTGTTGCTTGCTCAACTATTTCCCCCTTTTGTATCCATCAAACCAAGCTATATATTCCTTCATGTTTTCTCTTGTTTCCCTATGTCGAGCATATCTCTGGTGAGTAAACGAATTCTTCATCTCCAAAGACAAAATAGGGAAATACCAAAATCGATAATGCCAACTAATTTTCCATGCTACTAGCTCTCCAAGGTGAGTCCTAATTCTAATGGAAAGTAGGGCATGACTGGCGTTGCTTCCCTACAATATTATATTGATATAAATTTTAATGAACTTCTCAGGAATAGGAAAATAACTTGAGTGCAAGTCAAAATACACAAATTTCTAATAGTGAATAAATGGATCATGGAAGCATCCCAAGCTGGAGAATCCCTTCATCTATGTGTGGACTGTCATTATTCATATCGCATAAAGATATCAATTTGTATGCATTAAACCATCAAAATGCCTTGTAAATTTACGATTCTATTATCTGTCTCTCCTATTCTCAACATAGCAACATTTATAAAGTTTACAATCATATTGCATCAATGGGGTCTCCTATTCTCAACATAGCAACATTTATAGGCCTGCTAGTCTCACTGAGTCTCAGCTAAGCTTACAATATTCAATAAAATTAAACAAATACATATATGTTTACCTTTTTGTTTCTTAATATTCTTCTCTGCTCCCCTTCCTTCCTTGTTTCCTTCTCCTCATTGATTTTCTTCCTCTATAGGAAAGTTGTTGATACATATATAAGACCTATAAACAAAAATACCAAGATTCAATGAATAAGAATATATGGGGATTAAAATAATGATATGGATTATCCTTTCACCACACTCATTATAGGATCCTAGAGAACAAAGACTGATCAAAAGAACCTTCAAATTGTTGCAATTACACCATACAAAACCCCTTTTTGCATGGGTAGGACAACTAAGTAAAACAACATCCTACAATTGGTACTATTCACTGTAGAGAGGTGGTTTCAAACCTCGGTATGCAAATCTCTATCCAAAAAGAGAGATCCAGTGGCTAGTTTTATTTGTGAGAATTGGGATACCCACCTTGAGAGAGAGTGGTGGTTCTTCCTTGCGAGAAAAGCTTAGCAATAGAGTATTTTAGTTTTGTGTGTGGCCCCTTTGTGGCTCAAGGGGTTGAGGGGCACAAAGAGTACCCCTAGCATTGGTTGGGAGGTACCGGTGAAGTCTCAACGATTAGAAAGTGAAAGTAAGGAGGAACACACATTGCCGAAGAACCTCATCAAATCCATTTTCATCGTCGATTACGATGTTTTATGGGATATGTAATTACATTGGTTTTAAATTGTACAATCAATTTTTTTTAATTGGTGTAGACTATGTTGAATCTTGAATTCTATAGACCAGCTCCTTGTGGGATATATAAAAATGGAAGTGAATTGTATTCATGATTGTGTGAGTTTGAGCTCCTTATGTCTCATCTCTTCTTCTGCTAACGCTTTTTTTTTCTGCATATAAAAATTGTTGTTTTGAGGGTTTATTGATTGACTGTTTAGTCTTAAGTAGTAGATAAATAATGCTTGTTTTAGTCATTAAAGTATTAAAGTATTTATGGCGGTGGAAGGATTTCGATGTACTTAGAGTACCCTGAATGATTGTGGGGCATTCACTGATCCCATTACCTAGAATTTTCTGTTGGTTGGGGCGTTCTAGCCATTAAGGTTGAAGGGTATTCTCTTCACGGATTTGGTTCTCCCAGCATGCGTGGGATAAGAGGAACTCACATCTCCCATATCTACCTGAATTCAAGCAGACCGTAATTCGTTCAATAGCCTTTCAAATTCTTCAATTCGTCATTCAACCATCTCAATAGATCTGGAGATGTGGTTTTTTGGCCTCCCTTCAATCTATTGTTAGGAGAGGCGAAGAGCCACTTATGACATGTACATTATCACCTCGTTCGGAATGAACTTAGACTTTCCCATCATCTATTTTCGTAAGGAAAACTCGTGTTCTTTAGGTTTACCGTTTAAACGTCATCTTCACACTTCTATGCAAGAGATTAACTAGAGGGCCCATCGTATATTCCATGCTCAAATATTGAGAGGCAGTTTAACGACAAACCCTTCCTTTATGTTTCTAGTGATTAAGTTCAGTATTAAGGAGGAAATGCAGTGGGTCTATCCACAATTCAAGGCCCTTTAGGACCGCGTTGATGAAGGGAACAATGCTCATTTAATTATTTGATCATATTGCTCATACATTCTCATGTTTATTCGTGGATCATATTATAGTAATATGATTTTTATTTAATCTAAGCTCTCCTTTTTGGATATATAAGGTAATGGATTTCTTAGTATTTTGCTAGTATGGGTGGTTTTAATAGTTTTACATAATGGTTACATAATGAGAAGGGTGTTGATTAAATTCATGTGTTGCTTAAAGAAGATGGAATTTCTTATGGGCTTTCATAATGAATATGTAATATCAACCCTTCCTTACCTACACCTAGAAGATATCCAAATGAGATGTATAGTTAAGCTACATGAGATTTAGATGGTATTCTGGTCTTAATTTATTAGTCTTGTGAAATGTTCCTTTACTCAGTTACACTCATTGTTGTGTGAAAATGACAAGTATAGTATAAATTCATGTTGTGTCAATTAATGATATGCGTTATTGTAGTCAGATTGTTGTTGAATGCATCATAGATGGTAATTGCATCAATCAATTGTTTTATGATATTTGTAGTTGGACTATTGTAGAATTCTTCTGAGGTGGCATTGTGCAATTTAGATTGATGTATGTGTGTAGTAGAATTTTTGGTTGCACCATGAATCACTGATAACTAAGATTGATTGATTTATCTAGTTGAATTTTGGCTTGATTGTATTAATGGAATTTAGACACCTCCTTTTTCCTCAAAATAGTCGTTGACCCTGAGACCTTAAGTGGTCAAAATCAATCGGATGAATCCTAGGCTTGAGTGTTGCTTATGTGTCCTAGAGGTCCTAACCATGCAAGATAGGTTGGATGGGTAGTTTCCTTTGATAAATGATGATTGGTCGATAATGATGTTGCTTTCAGATGAACTTGGTGAATTCACTTATGTATTGATTAATATATGATGTGTTGCTATTGACTAATTTAATACGTTGATTGTGTCGTTAATAATTATGACAATGTGAGCTTGTGATGCGATTAATTATGTTGTGATGTTTTTAATTTCCTAATGCAAAAAAAATAAAATTACCTATTGTACATTTCTTTTGTTGTCATAACGAATGGGGACGTTACACCTGTGTGGATCGAAGTTCCACTGCGAAAGGCTAAGCTAGTTCCACATCTAGACCTGGGTGTCGCCACATCATTTGGCGTGGAAAATGAGAGGTCATGAGGATGCCATGTGGCAGTAAGAGAGATGTTGCCTATGTAAACCCAAGAACTTCAGAAGGTCATAACCCTTGTTCTAGAGCTCAATTCTGAGTGAAATTACTGTTGTTGGAAAGCTCTTGATGAGCAGAAAATGGTGGAGCTGTGATAGAGGATATTTGAGATGATTGTGAAAAGAGAAAATTTATACCCCATCCCTTAAAAAGGTAATTAGGGGTTGGGTGTGTGACAGGGTGTTTCATGAGGTTTAGACTCATGTTATGGCACTTGTTTGCATTAATACTTTAGAAAATATTCCTCGGTATCCCATGTTCTATGTTTAACATTTATCATGCAGTGGTCCTGCATGCACCACGTCTTGATGTTTCCATATCGAGGAGGGTTATTTGGTCGTTGTTCTAAAATATGCATATTTGTTGTTTTGTTATGCCTCCAGGAATTAGGTTTTCTTGTTGGATCTTTTAGTTGTCCTAACTCTCCCACACTTAGCTCTTTCTGTGTTCTTCACTTCATACCCTCAACTCGGTGTTCTTCCTGAGAGGTTTTCCTTGACGAGTTTACATAGTGCAGGTCTAAATGCCCTAATCTTATTCTCGTTTCCTGGAAGGTTTATCGGGTAAATGCTCCTGGCATTCGTAATTTCCTTAGGCTTGCTATGATTCTTTCCAACACTTCCAGGGTTGGCGCCATTTAAATGGTAAGAAACTCTCATTCGATTTTTTCTATAACTATGGTGATATTTTAACTTATAACATTCCTGAGTTTTACCCTTCAGAATAATTATTTGTAGCTGGAAATGAATCTTATTCCTCCAAACATATCTATCGTCAACTTCTTGTTATTACATATATGTTTCCTATTATGCAATGATTGTAGGTTTTATATTAGGTCATAGTAGTTTTACTTATGTGTTTGTTTCGAGGGGATTTTACCTTATCCTTAGGGTTTTTTCATCGGTACCCAGTAATCTCAATGGTCTGGTTTTACCATTATGGTATGGTTTTACTATTACATGGTTGAATGTTTGTCATTTCTCGTCTTTGGTCAATGATTAAGGCTCTGCATCTTGTTTTATTCATGCTCAACTATATTTTACGACGTCCATATGATATATCGCGCAGGCAAATTTCACACAGACCTTAGTGGTTGCTTTGATTTACATTTGTGTACATATGCTTTAGTTTTACATAGTTTATATTCTTGGGTAATATCTAATTATGGTCCCTTATGATGATGCGAGGGGTACCCATCAGTTCTCTAACAACCCAAAACATACAAGTGCATATTACAACGATATAGGAGATACTTCGACACTATGCTCTTCCATGGTGAGATTATTTCTATTATATATATAACTTTCATTTTATTTAATGACTCATGCCACTTACTAAATCATTTTCTTATTCGTTTTGTAGGTTTCGAGACGACGGTCACCATGGAGCTCTAGAATATCCATGTACATAAAGGTATTCGGGTTTCAATACTTCTGTTGAATTATTCGACCAATTATATTTTGAATATAATTATTCCTAATATCCGAGTGGCTTCATAGATTGCTATCTACGCATGTTATGTCGTTGTAAAATTTTGTTCATATTTGACTAATAAAATTATTTTCTCAGCATAGTAATCAATTTTTGGTAACTTGGATGTCCAAAATATGGTTTTTTATGGAGTTCATATAGAATTAAAAACTTAATTTCATTAGATTCTGGTACATATAATCTATTTTTATACATTAAAAGTCAACTTTTAGAGAATCTAAAGTCTGATTTTTCTATTCTTGCTGAATTATTAGAAATATTTAACTTAATATTTTGATAATCTGCGTCTTTTTCAGTTGCTATCCTTACCCTTTCTTCTAAATCAGTTTCGTAATTACTTATAGTAATTGTATAGATCAGATTTGCATGTCTACTTAGTGCATCTACCAACTTATTTTCCTTTCCCTTTATGTGTTTTATCTCAAAATCATACTTGCTTAAGAAGGACAACCACCTTGACTGGCAAGCATTCAAATTTTGTTTATCAAACTTATATTTTAGAGTGACGTTATTTGTCAACAGTAAAAAAATTTGCCCCACTAGATAGTGCCTCCACATCTTTAATGCATGTATTATTGCAACCAATTACCAGTCATGTGTTACATAATTTGCTTCATGGTTCTTTAATTTCAGAGATTCATAATCTATTACATGATTTTCTTGCATTAACACCCCACCAAGCCCTTCACAACATGCATTCATACATACTACGAAGTCCTTATCTAGATCTTCCAAATTTAATATAGGATTTGTAGTTAAGAGTCATATTAATTTATTAAAACTTTCTTGACATTTCTCAGAACAAACGAACTTAGTTACTTTCTTTTGTAACAATGTTACAGGATATGCAATCTTAGAGAACCCTTTTATAAACTTTTGGTAATATCCAGTTATACCCATGAAGGATCTTATGTCTGAAACATCTTTAGGTTCAGGCTAATTCATTATAGCCTTTATTTTTTCTGGGTCAACTGCTATACCTTCCTTGGAAATTATATGTCCAAAATACTGAATTTGATCGTTATAAAATTCACACTTACTTAGTTTTGCATATAATTTATGTTCTCTTAGTATTTGTAATACTAATGTTAAATGTTCTTCATGCTCCTTTTCATCCTTTAAATAGATGAGTATATCGTCTATAAAGACGATCATAAATTTATCCATAAATTTTCCCAAAATACTTTTCATCAAGCACATGAATGAGGCTGGGGCATTAGTCATCCCAAAAGGTATTACGACAAATTCGTAATGTCCGTACCTCATTCTAAAATCTGTTTTAAAAATATCTTCGCCCTTTATCATAATTTCATGATAACCAAAACATAAGTCAATCTTAGAAAATATTGTAGCTCCTCGTACTTGATCAAATAGATCATCGATATGAGGTAATGGGTATCTATTTTTAATAGTCATTTTATTAAGTTGTCTATAATCAATAGAGAGATGTAGAGTTCCATATTTCTTTCTCACAAAAAGTATTGGTGCTCCCCATGGAGACACACATGATCGGATATATTCCTTATCTATCAATTCTTGCAATCGACTTTTTAGTTCATTTAACTCTAGGATATTCATCTTATAAGGAGCCTTTGAAGCAAGTACTACTCCAGATCTTAAGTCTATAGAGAAATCTATTTCTCTATTAGGAGGTAGTCTCGGAATATCCTAGAATTTATCCTGAAATTCCTGTAATACAGGAAAGTTATCCATCTCACTTTTACTCTCCTCTTTTTCACTATAATTTATGTGTAGAACAAGTATTTTACACCCTTTTTGAATGCATCTTTTAACTTGTAAAGTTATTATTTCTCTAAGACTAATATGTCTTGATACTCCTTTAATGTTTATAATGTTACCCCTCCCATCTACACAGGTAAATGATTTATTATAACAATGTAAGACCACTTTAAGCCTTTCCATCCAACCCATATCGATTAGTACATCATAATACCCTAAAGGTAAGATGTTTAAGTCTATCGGTGTTCTGAATTAATTCATATCAAGTTCGCAGTTTTTAATGACATCTGTAATTATCCTTTTTGTTCATGTAGCTAGTTTCACTAACCAGGATTTTTCAAACTTTTCTTTATCTAAATTACATATTTCTACAACTCTTGGTGAAATATAACTCAAACTAGTACCTGGATCTATTAAAACAATAACTAGTTGGTCATGTATCATACCTTCAATTTCCACCATTGAAGTCTGATGATCTGCCTGTCAATTTTCCAAGGTTACGTTGATTTTTGGTGTAGACCATGCTAGTTCACCAACTGTATTCACTTCCTGTATTGTTTGCACATTGTTATTGCCCTTCTTCTTGAGAGGAAAATATTTTTAGTAAGGAGAACCACTACATTCCCAACATTTTACAGTCTCTTTTTGGGCAGTTTATTTATTGAAAAAGGTTGGGGGGTTGGTACCCTTATTTTCAGGCTGATTGAAAGGTTTACTAACTCTAAACTTATTGCCTCCTTCGAATCTCTTATCAACATTCTTGTTAGAGTAATCTCCCCCTTTCTTCTTAGGGTCAAACCTCTCAACCTTTTTCCCATTCTAATTCCTTGAATTCTCATTTCTATTTTTATAATGTTCAAATTAGAGTTTGGCTTTCCTCATGGTTTCCTCCAATGTTTTTGGATTATCAAATTCAATTCAATCTTTATAAGAATTGGGCAAGCAACTAAAAAATAGTTGAATCTTTGGTTTTTCATCCACAATGTAAGGCACATAACACAACAAACTCAGAAATTTACAGCATAAATATTTCATTGTAGTATTTCACAAATTAAGTTCATAGAACTCCTTGGATTTACCTTCATAATATTGTTCAGACATGTATTGTTTCTTAAAATATCTCTTAAAGGTTTTCCGAGTAATTTTTTTTTCCTTAATACTTTTCACTCTTTTATATCTTGCCACCATATGTCTTCTTTTTCTATCAGATTGTAAATAGCCATCAGGGATTTAAGCTCACTTGAATAATTGTTTTTGAAAATATTTCTACGTACCAGAGAGCCAAGCCTTTGCTTATCCACTAGTCTCCACTTCCCCATTGAAGGTTGGTGGTTTAATCTTCTTAAATTCTCCTAGGACTTCATCATGTTTTTTAGGTTTCTTTTTTGTTCTCTGTTCACTGACTTTGCTTCTCTGTTTCTTCTGTATCCTTGTTTATCAGCAGGTCTCAGGACGGGATCAGACCAACTTCATCCTTACTCTTGATTACTACCCACCTTCAAACCTAGACCTCGTAGCCCTACTTGCTTAATTAAGAACTTAGTAAAGTGGATACTACACTAGACTTAATCTTATTGGGCCGGGATCAACCCACCTTACCCAGACTTTCCACTTACTGCCTTCAACCTAGGAAATGGAGTTATGCCCATTGCTGAAGCCAGGAACACCTTCGTACAAGAGCCCTACCTTGGTTCCACACAAGCTATTTACCCACCTTCAGACCTAGACCCTTATACTTATATGCTAATTGGATTAGAAGCCTAGGGAAAATACGAGCGTTCGTCCCTCACCCTTCCTCGGGCAAGGAATATACTAACTCTATTTCAGATTCAAGATACTCCAATTTTTTTCTTTCTTCATTGGTTGGGCTATCTTAGAATTTCTAGAATTATGTCCCTTATTTTAGCCAGCATTTTGATTGCATATTTTCTCTAGCAGAATTGCATTTGGTTCCTCTTGAGTCTTTAGAATCCTTTTGTTAGATTTAGAATCAAGACAATTTTATATGTTAGATTTCTTTTGATGTGATAAATCCCATAAAAAGGCCAAGTGTTGTAACCTACAACTATGGTACCATTATGTCAGTGACCTTAAATTCCAGTAAATAAAAACAGAAAATAAATAAATAAATAAATAAATAACAATATATATATATATATATATATATATATATATATCACATTTAATTTTATTCCTATCTTATAACTTTCCTTGTTTCCCTTATGATACAAAAAACTTCATTATCCTTTCAACGTTTTGATTATGACGAGAAACTCATAGGGACGACATACTTATACAGAAAGACCTTTATAACTTTAACATAGCTTGTTATAAAGTCTTATAGTTATTCATGGAACTGTTCCATAGTCACCCATTAGTGTTCACCCTTATGTGTTGTATTTATATAAGTATCCTAAGTCTCATTTCATTAAGACCAAAATATTTGATAACCTATAAAGAATAAGTTATTTCTTAAGTGGAGATCTCTCTCTCTCTCTCTCTCTCTCTCTCTCTCTCTC
>JASDQU010103729.1:189312-210793 GCA_032191745.1 Picea mariana
ATGCCTATGGAATTTTGTAAACTTAGATTAATTTTTCCCACATGCATCATGGGAATCATTCTCCTCTCACTCTCTCATATATAATTGAGGTGAAGGAGGCCCTTTAAGCATGCAATGGAGTGTGATGTAAATCTTGTTGCAAATCAAGCGTAGCCAACATCTCTCTTTTTTCAGAGATAAGGTACCCAATTTTGCCAGTTTGTCTTCTACAAAGTTTTTCTCTCTTATTCATTAATAGAAGTTGGGTTTCATTGTATTTCTATGTTCTCTTCTATATTTTTGTTTTTGTCTCATTTTGTTCTCAGTATAATTCAGATCAATGGTATCAGAGTAGTCTTCTCCTTTTCGTTTCTCAGTGAAAGTGCAACACCCTTCAAGGTACAAGTCAATTTTTATATCCCCTTATTTGAAGGCCAAATAGATGCAGATGCACTAGAAAAGTGGTTGAATCTGCTAGAAACAAATTCTGACAGTGAAAAGATCACCTTCACACTCCTTAAATCCCTTTCCCATGTTAGAGCTTGGTGGGAAGGTGACTAGGAGAGGTACACCACAGATGAATCTACACCATTTAGGACAGAACCCACTTGGGAGGCCTTTATAGATGTGCTAAAGGAGGAATTCTACCCTGGAGAAAACTATGATGACCAGTACATGAGATGGATGACTCTATGTCAGAAAAGAGATAAGATAGTGCCAGAGTACACTAACATATTTCACACCTTGTGCTCAAAGATGGGTATTAAAGACTCTGAGGGCACCTAGTTTTGAAGTATCATAGTGGTCTGCACAGGTACATCCAAACATAGATGGATTTCTTGGAAATCTCCTCAGTGGGTGTTGCTTATCAATATGCAGTCAAAATTGAGAAGAAATTCAAGCAACAATGTAAGTGGGGGTTCAGGTTTGAAATCACGTTGCAACAAAATCATGGCAAAGTAAACCCTAAACCATAGAATGAAGGACAGAGCAAGGAAGGCCAAACTCAAGAGATCTAGTCCAAGACACGGGAAAAGAAGAGTAACGAGAAGTCTAATAAAGACACCAGAAAGTGGTGTGAGTTCCACAACATCCCCTGGCACAACACCAATGAATTTCACTCGAAACAATCATTGGTGTTCGAGATCAAAGAAAAATAATCAAAACCTGACTCAGACTTTGATTCAGAGCACACTAAAGGGAAATAGAGCATTGATGGAGAACCCACTGCTACAATCACATCCAAAACAATACAACTAGAAGAACCAAAGGATCTTGGGGATGAAAAGCCTCTTCCACTCCTATATGTGGGTAAATGGGACCCCATTGCATTTCATTGTTGACAAAAGGATTCAGAAGAACATGATCTCATCCCAAGGCTATCAAGAGATTGAAGTTGCCAATGATGCCTATTACGAGGGAAAAAATCTCTAAGGCCAAGGGTAAACCACAATAGACAGGTATGATTGCAAAAATCAACTCAATTCCATTGTATGCTATATAAACTAATATGAAAGATAAAAAATAGGCCTACCTCGATCCAACGTTTGATGATGTTCCACCGTTGAGCACTTCAACCCAAATCTTTATACCTGCAATAAGTTCTCAACAAACAAGCAAAGCAAGTATATAGTGATAATGTAATGGGGTTAGCACATCAAATAGCATAATCCATTAATAAAAATTACAAACATGCCCATGGATAATAATCATATATTTGCACGATACCAATAGGAAGGGAAAGGAGTATTTCTATTAATAATTGATCAACAGAAGTGTCAACATTACAGACTTCTGTGTCGGCACGGTTCGAAACCAAGGAACCGAGTTCCTTCCAACTAGGCCTCCACCACTTCCGTCCTCCACCAAAGGCAAGCTCAAAGGAGAGAGACAATGAGGTTCTCTCAACAATAGGGAAAGAGCTTGGGGGATGAACACTGTTTTCAGACTTGAGGGACAAAGGGATGCAGACTCAATATGAAGTAATTTCTCCAGAGTAACTTTGCTCTCAAAGTTGAATTCTTTCTCCTTTTTTTTCCATAGCTCGAAATTGTGCTCTTATAGCCTTCAAAATGCAACTGAAGGGACGATTCGAAATGTTTCCAGTATATGGAAGGCCAAGGATCAGAGATCTCTTTTCGTGACATGGAAACCTGACTCCATTTTTGTATTTTCTGACACAAATCCCAATGTATGTGGGTTGTAGTGGAGCAACCTGTGTATACACTTGTTGTATAGTTGATAGGGCGCGTATATATGGAAAAATGTTTATTTTTAGCTCTGGATTTATCAAAAAGGGATGATAAGTCTGCATAGGGAAATGGAAAAAGGCCCTCTGTGCAAGATAGCTATGGTGGGGCAAATCTTGCTATAACAGATGCCCCTTAATGTGTGAGATCAGAGGAGTATCTGCGATGGTGAAAATACATTATAAATAACCCAGGAGTGGAGTGGTAGAGAACCAGCTGGATGAACTCGATTGCTCATTACATTCTGTATTGACTTTGCATACATGGCTTCCAAGAATACAATGCAGATCCATGTGGAAAATATACCAAATAAATGTTTGTGGCCATGAATAGGTAAATACAATTGCGGTTATATGCCAAAATCTGTCATAGTCACAAACAAGGCCTAGTGAAACCAGTCTCAAAATCAATATGAAGATATCTGTATACCATGGATACCCAAGGGTGCAAGTCTACATCATGTGAATAAAGGAGTTGAGGTCGAACATAATGAGACATCCTTTGATTACCGGTCATTGAGGTATATCGTTAACAAACGCGAGACAACCTACCAATAATGAAAGTAGGTATCAAGGCACCAAGTACATTCCTACAAGTGTGAATAAAGGAGTCGATGTCTAACACTTGATAAATCCATTGATCATGAGACATTGATGTATTCCCATCTATCAATGGTGAGAGAGCCTGTCACTAATGACTGCAAGCCTCAAGGTACTCATAAAACTTTAAGTCCCATATCCAGAATAAATGAGTTGAAGTCGATGGAAAGAGACCCGCTGAAAGGAGAGCATTAAGGCATCTCTCATTAGTCAACATGAGGAACAAAGTAGGGGCTTTGTGATTTGGTGGAGATCAGATGAAGAACATGTTAATGAACCAACGACCCTGTGTGTCTTTCGTGTGTATCAAATGAAAGTGGTGCACGAAAAAAGACCCTCTGAATAGCAGCCAATGATGAAAATTGTTGACAAAGGTGAGGAAATCATCAATAAGGCTAATGGAATCCAAGACACTGTATGAATCCCAAAGTGTGAACAGATGTCTTGCCGTCAAACACAAGGGAAACCACCCAGTCAACGACCAATGATGAAATGTCGATTACAGGGTTCAAGGTGACCTACTGATGATGCAAGTAGGGCTAGGGTGCATGATAAGACCATAGTATCATGTGATTCTGAGACAAATTGAGGGTATGGTCGACATGCAAAGTCAATATTTCTGAGGAGTGGTCGACACACATTGTGAGACTTCCTTTGAACAAGAGCATGAGACATGTGGTGGACTCCGGCAGCATAGACTCAATGATGTGACTATTAGATGTAGGAGGAATCAATAATGTTCTCTATAGGGACTGGAAGAGTAACCAGTCAGTACAGAAAACTCTGTAATGATATCAACTTCTTAAGGCCATGCTAAAACCCAAAATTATGATGACACAAGGACTCAATAATTTTGTGCTCTGTTCAAAGGCGACACGACTACTACCAATTATAATATAGTACTCCCTTCCCGCCCTTCTTTTTTTGTTTTTTCATAACAAAATAATGCTATGATACAGAGGAGGAAACGAGTGTCGCAAGTAAGCAAAACTTGTTCCAGCAGTGGAACGTACCTATGCTTAATAAAAGGAAATGCATGCGGGAGATGGACACTCGGGGTGATGTTTCCTCCAAGGTATAGAGTGTCAAATTGCAAAGGATATAAACAAGGCTCTGCTTGGTTGAGGATGTAAAACTACTTAGGCAACGGTTTATAACACGAAGCGAGAACTAGTTAAAGTCTCAATACTGCAAGCGAGGGCATGAGATGCAATCACAACTTAACACCAAAAAATATCCTTTTTTATGTCTTTTAGTCTATTTGGTGTGAGAAAGGAGTAAACATGTGCCAAATAGGCGTCTTTTCAAATCCAATTTACGAGTGTGAAAAAGACAAGTTCACTCGGCAATCTTTTCCATTTTTGATAATGAGTCAGAAAATAGCTTAACTAAGACTCGTGACCTTTCAAATCTAGTTTAACGAGTGTGAAAGGGACAAATCACTCGGCAATATTTTCGGTTTTTAGACGAGTTGGAAAAGAGCTTAACTAAGACTCATTAGGGAGATTCTAAGTGGCAAGTGATGGGGGAGGCCAAGCTTTTCCTGCGGACCTTCTGTGGAATGTCAGTATCTTATGAAGAATCGACACATGCTTGGGAAGACCCAAATCTCTCCAAGTCGAGGAGGACAAAGTGATAACAGAGGTTATCGTCTACGTGATATATAGGATAATGTCTCTTCCTGGAAAAGACATAAGCGGAGGCATTGGATACCCCACAAGACCATCCCAATCAAAGAGAACCTCGTCAAGACTTGGAGGGAGAGAAATCGAGAAGAGTAAAAATCTCTATTGCTCAAAAGGTGAAGTACTAGAAATTTTAAGGACATGGAATAAAAGGTATAGAACTAGAACCAAAGGAGCGGGATAGACCAAAAATTTCATTGGCGCGATCACTTCCTTAGACTTGTCACTCTCCAAGAGAAGAGTGGGGTCGATCGAAGATTGCATCGATACAACCACTTCCTCAACCATTGGTTGAGTATGATGCAAGACAACAAGGTCGAGAGGTGCATCACCCCAAAAAATAGGAGTGTTTTCGGTCGAATATTTCATCGACATGACCATTGGTTGAACAAGATGTGAGACAACAAGGTCAAGAGATGCATCACCCCCGAACATAGGAGAGGTGTCGGTCGAAGATTGCATCGACACAACCATAGGTTGAACGAGATGTGAGACAACAAGGTCAAAGGACGCATCAACCCCTAAGGGAAAAGAGGTGTTAGCCGAAGATTGCATCAGCATGATTGTTGTATCAACCAAAGAAGGAACGAAGTGTTGTGAAACCATAGATGCCTCAGAACCCGAAGGGCCCTTAGGTGAGCCCCACGCTTCTAGTATCCCAACAACAACAGGACACAAATGAGCAAGGCGACTTCCTTCGCAAGTTCTACAAAGGAATCTAGGTTTATGTCTGAGACGTCTAGGCTTCTCAATCATATGAATGCCCCCAACATGACTTGCAGTGGCTGGAGACATGCTCCCAACATGACTTGTAGAGGCTAGTATAAAATCTCCAACATGACTAGCAGAGGTTGGTGATGAATCCCCAATATGACTAGCAGAGGTTGGTGATGAATCCCCAACATGACTAGTAGAGGTTGGTGATGAACCCCCAACATGACTAGCAAAGGTTGGTGATGAATGTGCAGTGTGACTAGCAGTGACCAGAGATGTGCCCCCAGCACGACTTGCAATGACTGGTTGCAGGTCTTCAACATGACTTGTAGAGTTTGTCGACCAATCTCCAACATGACTAGCAGAGGTTGGTGATATAATGCCAGTATGACACACAGTGACTGGACTTGAGGTGGTGGTAGATTGCAGCATTTGAGACCAAGGTCTAAGGAAAGATTAGTTCTGAGAAATTGCAGACCAGGAAGGATCCTGGTTTACACCATTTCCCTGTCCAACAGGATAGTATCCTCCTCCATACTGATCTATAAAGGGTTGTAAGGGCATCGACACTGAGGAAGCCGCTTGTGAAGAGAAAGCGACATGACAAGGGTTACTCATGTGAGGATATATGTTTCCCCCAGACGAAGGAACTTCGTGAAGAGGGTTTCCCATACTACAAAAGTATTTTCCCCCAGATGAAACACCAGAGGATAGATGGAGGTCAGCCATGGGAAAAGTGTTTGTAGGAACTGACATGGTGGAAGAAGGATAAGTGGATGGAGTGTAATAAGTAGAATGATTGCATATCTGGGCACTTACTTCTCTCATAGTGGATTCATAGGAAGGAAGATTCCAACCTCCTATCGTAAGAGGTGTTTGAAGGATATGACTCCCACCAAACGGAGAGGGATAAGAAGGAGGCATCATGCCCCCAGACCTAAAACTTGTATTTTCATAAAGAGGAGAGACAGAGGATGGCAAGTGTGAATACATATCAGACATACCATGAGAAAAATGATTAGAGACCCAAGGCATTGACTAAGTACCATAATTTTGCATACCATTATAAAAAGTGGACGGATTAGACCCCATGAACATCATGGGCGGGTAGCAGTAAACGAGGGAGAAAAAGGAACCCACTATCCATGATAACAAAGACTCAGCACAAAATCCTATGGTCAACTAAAAAGAGCATACCAAAAAGTCAAACAGCCAATATGCACACAAACGGTCTAAAGTGGCTGAGTGGCCTCCCTCACTAAAGAAGGTATGCCTCATCCAAGGTATGCCACACCCCCAACCATACACCATCAGATGGTTGAATCGAGGATGAGATATCTGTGTTAGCGAGCAGTGTCGCCTGTCCTATGGCATAAAGCCCTTCAAGGATGAGATAGTGTGTGATGTTCTTTTAGGAAAACCATATATGTGGAAACTGAAATTTTCTGAGGTACTAAAGGCTACTCAACATATTTTTCATGTGATCTCTTGTTGAGCTCTAAGTTCAAGGTCTTCAAATTGTTTCACTACTTTTTTATGACAGCCACTAAATCTGATTGTTTTCCCTTGAAAATTTGCCTTTAACTTTGTGATTGCATGCTCTTTTAAGGGTGTTATTGCAAGTGTTTTGGTGACCAAATTTATCACATGCATAAACCTTATAACAAAAAATACCCTCTTATATATTTAACTACTTTACAACTGATAATAACTAAGCACACATGAAAAATGAACTCATGGGTTTTTGGTCAACATGACCCTAGATAAAAACCCCCGGGGGAAAACCAATTTTGAGATAGATGCATATATATAGAGATATCAAAGAAAACTACTACAAAAAGAAAATATAACAATGGACCATGATACAATAGCAATCCTTCTCAGATTGCTTTGGAGTTCCTGAATAATGGTGCCCCTTTTAGACTTGTGCACCCTTTCCTCTTTGTGCCTGCTAGAGATTGCTTCTGCCCTTGATGAACTGTTTGCTTGATATATGGATCCCTGTGAAATCCTACTCAGATGAAGCGCCCCTCTTGAATCCACCACACACCATAAGAAAAATCCTCACCTACAAGTGTACCCTTTACAAACCTGAAGTGTTCCCTCCACAAATGCGCCTCTATAGCTAAAGGTACCCTCACAAGAAATGGTTGTGTGCTCCTTTAGCTCATGCCCCACACAATAGGAAACCCAATCTTGAGCGTCCTAACATCTCACTAAAGTTCCTCTTCAAGATTTTTCCCTCTCAACAATTGCCTTCCTCTCTCAATGGTGCTCCTCCCTTCTCCTCTCCTTCACTTCACACCACAAGTGAACAATGAGCCTCTCTTTTTCCCTGTGTGCCCCCTTTATCCTTCCAAGGCCAAGCCTAAAAGATCAATGGCTAAGATTAACTCTTTCCAAGTCTAATCAAAGGGTGAGATCTCATCTCATAAATCTCACTTGGAAACCCACTTTGCTCAAGTTTCCATAATTTTCTTTATATCTATTAATTCACCCACTTTGTGAATTAATTTTCACTTTATGACTTAAGTGACTAAGTCAAAGTGAAATCAGATCATAAAGTAAAGGTACAAGTGTCAAACATTTCCATATTATGTTTAGATAATCACAAACACAAGGGGACCACGTCCCAAGGTACACAAAACTCAACAAAAACGTCATGCTATCTATGAGTCCTAACCCCGTAGTGCCATTATTACTCTAGGAGGTCATCTCTACAGGGTACCGGAGGTAGCTCTGACTACTTCCACTTCATTGATCTTGAAAAAGAAATGACACAAAGTAGTCTCTCATACCACAAAGTTTTCCATCTTCACAATTCAATCAGAAGGTGAAAAGGAGGTCACTACGACTATTACAACCTTGGCCCAAGACGTTTCTATTCAACAGAAGTAGGTCGATCAGATTGTAGAGGAGTAGAAAGAGAATGAGAGTCTTCCACATGTTCACCATAGCTCTATTGACCATGGCATGTTTCAGGTGTGCTTGGGGTTCCAACCGTTATCCCCCATTGATATATCTCTTCTTGTTGCATCTTCACCAACAAAATCCTCCCACACTCAGAACAATGTAGATCGTGCAGCCTGATTTGTTGAATGGATCCAACACCTCCAACAGGTTCATGATATCCTTCCACAAGAAAAGTACAAGTAGGACATCTACTTCAACAAGGCAAGCGACTCACCAAGGTTCAGATTCAACAAAAGTTTTCCCATCTCTCGAGGGAACTTGACATAATGGGAACCATTTCTTCCTAAGGGGAGATGAATGATCCAAGTGGATCTCGGTGGCCAACCACCTTTTCCACTTAATCAACATTTCGGACCTATGGTTTTGATAAACCATGATATTCACCCTTTTGATGGGGAATGGAATGTAATATCATCTTCATTTGTTAATTACAAACATCATATAATTATCTTATGTGCATGCTTACAACATAGTGTTAATACACCAGATCCCATTAGAATACCTAATTGTTTTCCTATCTCCATCCAACTACTTTCTTGAGTAGTCTTTTTATTTTCATTTCATTCTTAACCATTTTTAGTGTTTTTGTAACATTTTATAAAACTTCTTATGTGAGAAACCTCATCCAAATTTCCAAATTACAAGAATGGGGTTATCATGATCTTTATTCTTACTGGCATAAACTGTTATGTTGTAATAAAAATATATCACCTGAATCTGATAGACATTAGGCAATGGGAGCTTTTATTTATGATAGACAGTAGGAAATGGGAGCTTTTATTTTTGAATATTTAAAAGAGTGTTTTCTTTTTCTTATATACTTAACAAGATTGTGGTCTCTTGATGTTGGAAAGTTTTATTAAATATTTTAATAGTAGAGTACCTTCAATTTTGTTCAGTGTTGTCGTACTTTTTTTATTATTTTCTTGTATTGCAAAATCCTTCGTCTGCAATGGATTCAAAGTATTCCTCCACTGTTATGCTCGAGATTGAAGCTCAAATTGGGAAGATTGCTTCTTTCCAACACTGCTAAGAGTCCCAAACACTCTAGAGAATATAGTGAAAGCAAAGATGATCAAGGTAACATTGATAACACATAATTTATCTAAATCGATGAGGTTACATCTAAAACGAGTTTTCTTTATTAATCTAGATTGATAATTTAGACAAGTGTTTTCTTATTCAAGATCACAAGTTGGTAAGTCACGTACAAATTCATTCATAAATGGAAGTATAAAAATCATAAGATGATATGAAATGATGAAACTATGTTATTGAAATATACACAACTTGATAATAAACTAAACATTTAGATGGAATATATGTTTCCGAGCATAGAATTTGTGTTCATTTAAATCATGCTCTATTTTAGTATGCCAAACTCCACTTAACCTATTACAACCATTATACATACACTTATCAAACTATTATATCTTGCAACCAACTATACATAGAAAAATCAAACTATCATATCTTGTTGGCAGAATTGTAATTCATTTTCATAAATCTTGCATATGTGAATTTGCAAATGGTGCACCGGTAATTATTTCTATGTAAATTGTTTATATAAGTAATAACATGATACATTTATAAAAAAAAATAACAAAATACAAACTTTTTATATTATATATAATTAATTTTCTGTTATTAAATATTATTAAATAAATATTTTAATAAATTAATACTAACATAAAATTGAACAAATATTTTAATATATTAATAAGGTTTTGGTTAAACATTTTACTTTTTGGATTTTTTGGTAGACTCAGATTATACAAACTTAGCCACTCAAATATGAAAAACCAACCATTCCTCACCAAATTTCGTGTAAAATCAAACAAAAAAAATCACCCAAAAACAATCAAAAAATAAAACATTTAGACTACACTTATTAATAATAATCTATATAATTTATTATTTTAAATCAATAAAAACATTTCAATATATTATTTAAATAAATATTTAATATCAAATTCAGTTTACCAGCAAAGACATTGCTATTTCGAAGACACATTGCTACTACTATAACACTTGCTAAAATTATCAAATACATTTTAAATGAAAAATCAAATTCCAAATATAATGTTGTCCAACAATATATAACCATGACTTATATGTCATTAAAATTATCCAATACCTTTAATGAGAAGTCAAATTCCAAACCTAACACGTTGACTTGAACCAAACCTAACACGTAGATTTCAAGTCCCGAAACAAACTGGTATTGCATGCCCACCAAATGAAGTAAACAAAATGACATGGAAGGGAGCCATAATTTGCCACCGCATCATCCATCATCCATCTTTGTACACATATCTCCAAAATGTTCATATTCTAGGAAAATTTGGGATTGAATCTCTTGGCGATGAGGCTCCATACCTGAGTTGTAAAGGGACACAAAACATAGAGGTGAAACATCGATTCTGCCTCCTAACGACATAGATTACACCTACCCAATCCATCCACACTTAATCCTATTATCCCAAGTTAAAATATTGTTTCTAAGAACAAGCCATAAAACAATATTTTATTTCAAGGGGCCATGTAACTTCCATGCTCGATCCCACCGCCATAACGATGACTTGTTGAATTCACTCCCGACTTGCGCTTTATAGCCGAGCTTGACAATGTAGTCACTCGACACAACATTCTTTGACCAAGAAAGAGAGTCTCTATCCTCTTCAACTATTTTTATAGTTGTGCTTGGTCACAGTGTAGTCACTCGACACAACATTCTTTGACCAAGCAAGGGAGTCTTCGTTCTCTTCAACCATTTTTATATGGTTGGAGCATAAATTTCTAATGAATCTATGTCATTCCTCATCTAGCTCTCCTTCCAAGCCCAACTTGGTTTCTGACTTCTAGCCATGTCTACAGATTCTTCCATGATCATGTACCCTGACATCCCAAAGAGAAAAAATCACCTAGTCATGTTAAAATCGAGAGATCATTAGATAACCTAAAATCAACATCAGCTCTAGCCCAAGGGTCCTCTCCTATCCTAACTTTCTTACCATTCTCTATCCTCTAAACTGTCAAATTTCCTATGAGGGGAAAGGATTCCACCATTACTTTCCAGACAATCGAGTTGTTTATGGTAGATTTCCTTGAAGACGAAACTACTCGTTAATAGATATTCTTACCAATTATTTAAACTTCATCACTCTGGCCCAAAGGGTTGAGTTCTACGTAAGCCTCCAAAGGATTTTTCCTTCAAGCGATTGGCTAAATAGAAAAAGGTTTTTAATACCCCACCCACCCAAATTTTTGGCTTAGCTAAAATTAACCATTTAACCAACGATATCCCATCATGTTCACGGCTTCCAGACCACAAGAATTGAAAATATTTTTTTCCTAATCTTAGTTAGAATTCCTTTCAACACCTTGGCTATAGAGGTCCAACAGACTATGATACTTTGCAGAACCAACTTGAGAAAGACCAACTTGCTACCTTCTGACAACAATCAATTTACCTCATGTGCAAAGAAATAATGAACAGAAGACTTTATCTACTTAATTTCTATGCTCGTAGCTCGATAGAAGAGATCCATAATCCTCCTGATGCATTGGAATTCCTAGAAGGATCCTACACCAAACAATAAAACATCATCAACGAAATTAAATGAGAGAGGACTTCAGAGGGAGAAAATTTGAGTCCTTTCAACTCGCCACTTCTTCTTGTGTTGCATATCAACTTACTAAGCCCTTTAGGCACTAAGAGGAAAAGAAAAGGTGACGGTGGGCATCCCTGCCTTAGCCCCTAGGAAGCACCAAAGAAACCAGAAGGAGATCCATTAATAAGGACAATGAAACAAGTTGATTGAATACAACCCATGATCCAATTAACAGAGGGCCAAAATCATACCCATTTGGACTAGCACGAGACATAGAAAGTTCCAACTTACTTTATCATAGGCCTTCAACAAATCCAATTTGAGTAGGATTGAGGGAATTTTAGAAGTTTTATTTGAAGGCATCGCCTTCTATGCAAGGGCCACAATGTCATGATTTTATGTTTAAAGAGGAATCAAAATTGTTCCTTAGAGATGATTTTACTTAGGATGGGATTGAGTCTATTGGCAATAATTTTGGAAACAATCTTATAAATGACATTGCAACAAGAAATGGGTCTATAATATTCGAAGGATATTGCATCCTTCTTTTTAGGAATAAGGGCCACAAATGTGGAGTTCACGACTCCTAGAAATTTCCTGCCACTTTTAGACCCCTGCACCATCTTTAACATATCATCTTTTAGGAGCTTGAAAAACCCAATATAGAATTCAACTGAAAATTTGTCTAGTCTTGGGATTTTTATTTTCTTCATGGAAAGAAGGGTGGACTCTAACTTTTCCTTTGAAACCTCGACCTCCATCATTGCATTCATATCATCAGTGAATACCTTCAAAAATATTCTAAGCACGCTTAACATTTCTTCAATAGGACATCATGGGGGATCTTTGAATAACGCATTGAAATTGATTATTCTAACTTTCACCTTTTCCTTAAAATACTTGACCATGACACCATCCTAATTAATCACCTCCCAAATGGTGTTTAGATTTTTACGATAATTGGTGAACTTATGACATAATTTTGTGTTGTTATCCCCTTCAACGAACCAGATAACTCTACTTTTTAACCTCCACGCAGCCTCTTCCTTAGCCAAGACATCCTTCCTGTGGTCCATTAACAACTTCAATGAAGAAGCCTCCCCTTCAAAGAAAGTTCTAGAAATGTTGGCTTTGAATAGAGAGCTAATATTAAGCTCCATCTCCTTCAAGGAGACTTGGGAATGATAATTAAAGGAACCAACCCATGTTTTTGTGACTTCTTTGACTCTCTATACAAATTTTCATGGAATTGTTGCATAAACAAAGAGCCTGCATCAATGTGGAGGTGATTCCATATAGAATAAACTAGATTCTTATAGTCCTCTTCTTCCAATGAGACATGGTTAAATTTCATAGGTACAGGGAAATTTTGATCTTTATGTTCCATTTTAAGGAAGATAGGCAAGTGATTCGAGAGGCCCCTTATACCAACCCATGATTTCAAGACCCATGGTCCCTCGACCAACGATTCATAAATAAAAAATATATCTATACAGTTGGATCACCCTTCCACTACTCTCCTGCCATTCTACCACATTGGGATTATTTTTGGGGGTTCCAGATCCACTAGATGAAAAGTTTCAAGGAGGTGAGTGAAAAAAACCTTCCAAGGGATTCCTGCATGGGTGTATCCCTCATACTTCTTGAAGGAAAAGAGTAAAATTGAGGTCACCCCCTAGAATGAGATTATCAGCAGAAAGAGCCTCAGAAGATGCCAAACCTTTCGAGTAGGGTTTTTTGTTTGTGTACATGCCATAAAGGTTGATGACATTGAAGTAAAAATCACAATCTCGAGCTTCTAGTTTGACCAAAATGCTAGAGGTGGGGAGCGAAGTAGAATTGGCATTAATATTAGGATTCTAGGCCATAATGAGGCCACCCAAGAGATCGTCCAAATCCTGAGAATAGAAGGACCGGTCCTTAATCCAAAAGGAGAGAGTTTCCACGGGCTTGGATCTTGCATACATAGTATCTTGACACAAAATAACATCAGGAGCATAGGCTTTAACATGCCTTTTGAGGGATAGCAACTTGGGGGCACCCCTGACCCCATGCACATTGAAAGACATGCATATCATGGGTCATCCCTAGAACAAGCATGCCCTAGTCTAAGGACTTAGAGGATTGTGACATGTTTTCCACTTCTAACATCCTTTTGAGCTTGAAGTTGAGTCACTGAAAGGTGGTATTTTCTTCCATCCTGATACCCTAGGCTATTCTACCCTCAACAACTTCATCATACTTATGTTTCTATCAATGGAAGAGGAGATATATAGAAGAGTACGGGGAAGAGGCTTGTCATTTTTTTCCAGAGACTTTTGAAACTTCAGGTTGACCCGAGCTACACCCCATTTCCCTTTACTTGTGCTTAGGATGGGAGATGACGATTTAGAGACATAAAGGACTTCAGGCAGAGCCTCAGTTTGTGGCAGAGAGGCTTTTGAAACCAGAAGGTCGAGCTTAGGACAAGACCGAGCTTGTGCATGCTTACTCAAAGGTTGAAAAATCAAATAAGGCCCAGAAGCAGGGGGCACAACTTCAGCCAACGAAAATGCAAAGAAGGATTCACAAAAAGAAAAAAAGTCTTACCAATATGAGCTTCCAGAGAAACAATAGAAGGTTTTTTTAACACCTTTGTCTCCCATACATCCAAGGCCTTATTAGAGGGATAAGCCTTCATGTTGTCCTTCTCTAGCAATTGCTTCTCATTATTGACTTATGAATGAACACCATTTGCTTTCCACACTTTCTTGAAGGATTGCCTCAACACAGAAGGATAGGAGCAACTATCCCGATTGTTCCCTACTTTAGGACATCCATAACAATGGAAGGGAATGTGTCAGTAATCAATGCACTGAAGCCGAGAAAAGTTCCCTAAGACCAATTCTATTTCTTCCAACAGACCATTCCTTAGATCGACCTCCAACTACACCTAGGCCCATCTGCGATCAGGCTTGGTGCTCCAATCCTACTTTAATTTGATGAAATAGCCCACTTTGTTGTCAATAAATTCGAATACGGTTTCATGCTAGAAAACCAAAGGAAACCCTGAGGAAATTACCCACACCAACATGGAAGTAATAGGCTCGTGCCTGGGGTTGAAATGGACTCCCCACTCTTAGAGAACCATCCTAGAGAGGCCCCAAATCCAATCCCGACTAAGAATCAAATATAGTCTTTGCGAGATCTAAAGAGAAAATAGATCCAACCCCTTACTAAGATATGAAACATCGGACGATATCCAACCAACGGAACCCATGAACCATCCAACCATTTCCTTAAGCTCTCAAGGAGAAAGGTTTTTTCGTAGAAGTGACCTACTGCGACTTTTCCCAAGAAATCCAAGATGTTTTCCAAAGTGACGACCTCACCCACCACCACCCTTGCTTTCTCTTGCAGGGCCTGGATGCACCTACGAATTTTCTTTGAAGGAGGGCCTTCAAAGCAAGAAAAATCCTAGGCAGGATTCTTAATAAAGGGAGAACCACATCTATGGGAGTCCAGACAAGGATTGGGAGGTGAAGGGTTTACTTTGCAGTAGTCTAAACGTTCTACCTTTTGGTTGTTTTGCGGCAACTTTTTCCATTTGATTTTTCCTGAAATTTGGTGATGAATGGTTGGATCTGTAGATTTGAGTAGCTAAGTTTGTATAATCTGAGTGCCCCATGGGTTTTTCAGCATGTTGAATCCAATTATGTATTCAAAATGCAATTTAAACAACATAAAATAACGATTTTGTTCAAATCTACATCGCTAGATTTTGGCCAAAAAACCCAAAAAGTAGAACATTTAGCCAACGTCGTTTACTTCTAGTTATGAGACATGAGCGAAAATTCAGCCAAACAACGATTCATTAAACTTAGAGTTATTGCATAAAGGAGAGATAAATTTACCGCCTTGCATGGCATAAAGGAAAATCGATCCTTTGAATAGGATTTCATCGTCCATTGTACCACATGGCTTCATCAAGGGGTTGGATTCCCCAGAGGATGAGCCTTCTCGTTCCTTTGACTGTTGATGAATTTAGAATCTAAAAAAAAGATTTTGTCATGTCCGAAGACGTCCTCGTCATAATCGAGTACGTCATCCTCCATAACTACTCCACTCATTCTACTAGAAAAAGACTTGCCATCATGCCACAAGAGAACAATACAGAATGAAAAACCCTACTCCATGCCTTTTACATTTATGTTGTAGGCCTGAAAAAAACCACAGACCAAAATCCACCTCTAGACACCTACAACATCCACCACAACAAAGTTTTTACATACACAACTTTGTCTTTATTTATGTGTTGATGCATTGATGCACCTCATAAGAAGTCGAGTTTCAAAACATCGTATGGCCATGGTAGGATAGAATTTAACCTTGGTCTCCATAGAAAGATAGTGATACCAAATTTGGTAGTGGCATTGAGGGATTGTTACTCTATTTTGACTAACTTTCTCTCTTTAATGTGATTCAAATTGTTATAAACTAAGTTGATTTCTTAACTCATTTAAGATTTAAGATTAAACATATTGCTCATTCCTCCTCTAAATGTCACATCATCCAAATCAATCTCCATTCCAACGGTATGTTCATAAATATTATCTTCCAAACTAAAAACAGCAAAATGGTATCAATTATGTCGCTTTAGCTGAGTGGTTAAGGCGTGTGCCTGCTAAGTACATGGGGTTTCCCTGTGAGAGTTTGAATCTCTCAGGTGACGTGGTTATATATTGCCTCTCGTTTTAATGTTGTCATTATTGATTTCATTTTTCCAATTTCAGGAACATGCAACCAGATGAACCAGAATTTTAAATTAGAAATGGTCATCCACGTCCAACTCCCTACATAATCCGCCAATAAATGGAGATTCCTGAACCTACATAATGCGTCAGCGCCAATAAATAGAGCTAAGAAATTCTATTCGAATGGGATTTTTCAAACTCTCTACTCAAAATATATATATATATATATATATATATATATATATATATATATATATATATATATATATATTATAATAATAATAATAATAATAATAATAATAATAATTACGTCGAAAGGCATACACCTATTGACAATGGGCACATTTAATAGGTTTTTAGTTCTTAATATGTTTTCTATGGACGAGATTAAATATGCCTAGAATATTCTTAGTCGTCACAATAAATGAATGGCTATGATTTCATCCATTAACTTCCGAGCTGTTATAAAGACATCCATTTATATGTTTACTTTTTTACATTTACCTAATCGTGTTTAAAAATTACTGTGTTCACTAACTTATTGCCACGGCTACCTGATTAAAAAATATTAAGGTATTCGCACAGGTATTAAGGCGTTTCATGTTTCTGTTGGCTGACGTTTGGTGGCCACGTTTTTGCACTGGCATCACCAGTGGTTGCCAGTCGTTTGTACTAATTTACAGTGCATGCTTGTGTTTTTAATAGTCGTAAGTTTAACAGTCGTAAGCCACCTTTCCACGTTCACCAGCTGCAAGTTAGCAGCTGTGCTAGTTATATAATATAAAAGAACTGGTTCATAGACAAAATGATGAGTAAGGTATTTTCCAAACCTGTAAATTTCAGCACTGGCCACCAATAAATCTGGGCAGGTGGGGTAATAAGAATTATCATTTGGCACACGCGTCACAAATGCGCAAACGTGCTTTTAAGTTATCGAATATTTTATTTATATCAAATTTGTAATTCAGTCATTTTTCACCGGATTTCGGGCAAAATCAAACTAAAAAAATTACTAAAAAACAACTAAAAAGTAGAATGCTTAGACTACGCTTATATATAATTGGTTATTGATTTGAAATGAATTTGAATATAAAAATAATGATTGTAAGATTAATATTTAATTGTGATTCAACAACTAATAAGAATAAAAACATAATAAAATATAATATAATTGTTAAAAATTAATAAAATATAATATAAATATTAAAAATTAAATGAAAAAATAAAGTTTCCTGGGAGGTTTATTGGGTAAATGCCCTAGGTGTAGTTAGTTTCCTCGGGCTTCCAATGAGTTAGTTGCAAATGAATCTTA
Organism: Picea mariana; assembly: GCA_032191745.1. Classification (NCBI taxonomy): domain Eukaryota; kingdom Viridiplantae; phylum Streptophyta; class Pinopsida; order Pinales; family Pinaceae; genus Picea; species Picea mariana. The sequence goes on from JASDQU010103729.1 coordinate 207,171, forward strand.
TTCTTCCAACTATATCTCTCGTCAACTTCTTGGTATTACATATATGTTTCCTATTATGAAATAATAGTAGGGTTTATATTAGGTCGCAGTAGTTTTATTTCCGTGTTTGTTTAGAGGGGATTTTACTTTAGCCTCAAGGTTTTTTAGTCGGTACCCAGTAATCTCAGTGGTCTGGTTTTACCATTATAGTCTAGTTTTTACTATTACAGGGTTAAGAACTTCCATCTTGTTTTATTCACCCTTGACTATATTTTAGGACTTTCATTATGATATATCGCACAGGCGGAGTTCGCACAGACCTCAGTGGTTGCTTTGACTTACATTTTTGTACATATGTTGTAGTTTTACATATTTTTTATTCTTGGGTAATATCTAATGATGGGCCCTTATGATGATGCCAGGGGTACTCATCAATTATCCAACAACCCAGAACATCTAGGTGCGGATTACAATGATATAGGAGATACTTCGACACTATGCTCTTCCATGGTTAGATTATTTCTATTATATATGTAACTTTCATTCGATTTAATGATTTGTGCAGCTTACTAAGTCATTTTCTTATTCGTTTTGTAGGTGTTGAGACAATGGTCACCATGGAGCTCTGGAATACCCATGTACATAAAGGTATTCGGGTTTCAATACTTCTGTTGAATTAGTCAACAAATTATCTTTTGAATGTAATTATTCATAATAGTTGGGTGACTTCATAGACTGTTGTCTATGCATGTTATGGGTGACTTCATAAACTATTGTTTATGCATGTTATGTCGTTGTAAAACTCTGTTTAATGATTTTATTTTTCATTGGTATATATTTTATAAATGGACTCTGCTCGTTTGGATTCTATACAATATGTAATATTTATGTTTTGAATATATATATACATAGGTTATCTCCTTAAATTCTGTAACGAGTTTTCTTCGGATTTTACAATGTACTCTATAATGATATTCCTGTACAAGGAACTCTGTTTGAATTTGTAATGATTCATTTTCCCCATTTATATATATTGAAATCTTCGGTTAATCGATATAACTTCCCATTTGTATCATTTTTATGAGCACTAATAATCTATAACCGATAATATAATTATGTTTGTAAAGCAGAATAATTGTTAAATTTCCTTTCACGGTTTCCAATACGAAACATATAATATGCATCTATTTCTTGTATATCGAGCACTAAATTTTAATATTGTTTTGATTATTCATGCCAAAGAATTTAGCCACATAATTGTACAATAACACAGTAAGCATTGAAATAAGCATTTTCTAATGAGCATTTTCATCACAATAAATCAAACCTGGAACTTTGGGGAAACCACATGCTTAGAACAGATTCTTTGTCACCTCTGTCACCCCCGAGCTGAGTTCGAAATCCAAGGGCTTCCTATGTGGCCTCTTGCATAATTATGAGCTCTAGTTGTTCTGAGTAATCTCTTAATGTTCACTCTGTTCAGTCAATTAGTGCGTAGCCTTCTCAAGCTATTCAATTCCCCTCTTAGGTAGGGTGTCCCATTCCCTTGTCATGACTTATTTTATTTTGCCTAGGACTTGTGACACTTGTCTTGAACCTCCTACTCACTGACCACATGTCAGATTTAACTTTACACATGTTCACATATTCTCCTATAAATTTGGAATGTCTTTTTGAAGTTAAGTTAACTCCACAGCTTGTCTCAGTCTGCTGCCACTTGGCCAACGCCATTGGATTCCTAACTCCCTCTTTTACAATTACTTCAACATGTGCCCCTTTTTCCACATGTGTTTATTTTCATAAAATAATTAGGTTTTACAATTCAATTTTGGTCAATCGACCAATTTATCTTTTTGGAAAAAATAATTAAAATTCTAAATAAAAAAACAATAATTGAAATAATAGTCAAGAATCCAAGTCGTGGGGTATCATAGTTCATTACACATTTGGTGGTTCCAAAGACCAAAACTCTACCACTTGATCCAAGTAAAGCATCCCCAGTGAGAACATGAGACATACGAAGAATAAGAAGCGTTAGGAGCAAGTAAGCAATCGTGTGTATCACTCTCTCTCGAATAATGGGAATAACATTTATCGTTCCCAAATTCTTTCTTCTCATTGCAAGTTGTATGTTCTGACTTTCAAGCATAAATGAGCCAACATTTTCTATTGCAATTAAAGTGGTAGTTGATTCCTTCTCGCATGATCCAAAGCACACTAGCATATCCACCAGTTGTCAACCCTCTGCATGTACATGCAAGTGTTAAAGAACAAGTTGTAGTGTTTAACATTAAGAGGAACACATAGATATGCAAGTGTCAAAGGATATGTTGCAATGGTTAACATTATGAGGAACATTAGGAAAGCTCAATGTAATGCACAATCATGATTACACAGTCAACAACAATTAAGCCTTTCATAAGTTGACATGTTGAACAAACCTTTTGTTTCTTTAAAAATATGAAACATAAATTTTATTTGTTGTTTTTTTATATTGTTCTATGGACATGCATGGTCCAATTTGATACAATGTTCTCTTATAAAGAGACTCTTTTCCTTAATTCTTTAATTGTGTGCCATGATCAGTGATAATTGCATTTTCCCTGCTAAAGTAAAGGGAAACAATGGAAATTTTAGATAAAACAATGACAGAGAATCAATGATAGCTCCATTTGACCTGCTAAAGGAAAGGGTGATCCAAGTGGATCTCGGTGGACAACCACGTTTTCCACTCAATCAACATTTTGAGCCTATGGTTTTGATAAACTATGATATTCACCCATTTAATGGGGAATGGAATGTAATACCATCTTCATTTTTTAATTACAGACATCATGTAATGATCTTATGTACATGCCTACAACATAATGTTAATGCATTGGATCCCATTAGAACTTTGCAGTTAAGTGCACTCAGGATAAAGTAGTACTGGGATGGGTGACTTCTCAAGAAGTCCTAGTGTTTTACATGCCTATGGAATTTTATAAACTTAGATTAATTTATACCACATGCATCATGGGAATTGCTCTCCTCTCACTCTCTCATATATAATTGAGGTGAAGGAGTCCTTTTAAGCATGCAATGGAGTGTGATGTAAAACTTGTTGTGAATGAAGCGTAGCTAACATCTCTTTCTTTTCAGAAAGGGTACCCCATTCTACCAGTTTGTCTTCTACATTGTTTTTCTCTATTATTCATTAATAGAAGTTGGGTTTCACTGTATTTTTGTGTTCTCTTCTATATTTTTTATTTTTTCTCATTTTGTTCTCAGCATAATCCAGATCAGTGGGATCAGAGCAGTCTTCTCCTTGTTGTTTCTCAATGCAGGTCCCTGATGAGGTCAGAGTATAGAGAGTTGGGTCTTGAGCTATTTTCACTTAAGGACAACTACTCTCACCAGCCCAAGCGACCTCCCATGGCGGAAGAAAATATAGATGAAAAAGTAGGAGATCATTTCAAGACATTGCTCGAGGAATCCTTCATGCAACAGAGGAAGGAGATGATGGAAAACTTCACTTAGATTCTTCGAAGACTACCGATGGCGGTGATCGAGGCATCTTCAACATGCAGCCATTTCGCAAGTGAGACACCCTTCAAGGTACAAGCCAATTTTGATATCCCCTTATTTAAAGGCCAGATAGATGC
>JASDQU010103729.1:271738-282808 GCA_032191745.1 Picea mariana
CAGCATTGAGTACTGAGAATGCATGGAACACATCTGGATTGAAAAGGGGCATTGACTAAAATCATGTAGTACGACCACCGAGTGGACCGATTACTTGAGTACCAACAGCATTTACTCTTGGGCTCGACTACTGGCGTCACCTTTTGGATCACCTCTTGGATAAAGTGATCACTACTTGAATCAACTCTTGGATCACCTCTTGTCATCGAGTGGATAGGCACCAACAGAAATTGACTACCAGCGAGTATGGTCCTCGCCACCTGGGATCTCTTTTTAGAGTAGTAGCATGGAGTATCAACATCTACTAGCATCCTCGCCACCTGGATCGAATGCATATACAACAGGCATCGAAAAAGGGAATTGAATAAAAGCATGTATACCCAACATAGAGTGGATTGACTCTCCTGTATAGAGTACCGGCCATTGAGTACCATCATCATTGAGTACAAGATGGCAGGCAGGGTGGCAAGCCTAGATTTTATGGCTTCGCCTATTTGCACTCCCACCTCAGCAGAGAGGAGAGGGGCAGGACTACAAACGGATTGTTCGATACTGACCCAAGTGATAAGGCAGGAGCAGTATGTTCTGTAGGTCGAACATGATGACATCGATTAGGATGTCGTGGAACATGAGGACCTATCCATGGAACATGAGGCCGTGGAAAAGAACCAGGCGATACACTGTTAAGTGATAAATCTCATTTATTACCCTATCCCGGAAAGTGTCGCTAATTGGAACGGAACTGGGAGGACCTGGAAGGGGGGACACAAACAACCTTACCTGGCCTTCTTCGCTGTAGCTCAGGGGACACAAGTGGAAAGAAATGCTCTTACTCACTGATATTGGTTCTATTGGTTCTACTCTCATGGTTCAGAAGGCAGAAAGAATAGGAAGGAGGAATGACTCAATATGCATCACAAGTAAAGGAGATGAAAGTAGACCCTATCCAACTTCACTCTCTACTAGTTCTAGACTCACTCATAGCATCTAGTGGGAACTACAGAGGTTCAGAAGGTAGAAATAAGAGTTTTCTATTATCATATATTGGGAACTACAATGGGAACTTCTTATAGTTGTCTATTTCTTTCAATGGAGAAAAGATCTTCTTCTCTAGAGCTCAGGGGACAACACTAGTGGACTTTACCTTACCTTATAGCTTCCCATTGTAGCTCTTTGAAGTAAAGGCCTCTTTCTTTCAATAATGGATGGACACAACAAGAAGCTTCTTCGCTTTATAGCTTCTTCTCTTACGCTCAGTTAAGTAAGGTTTCTTTTTCTATTTCTTTTTCAAAGAATGGATGGAGACTTACCTCTAGCTTCTTCGCTAGAGCTCAGGGGATCGTTGACGCTCTGCTAAGTAAGATATTTCAAAGAATGGATACAACCTCTTGCTTCTTCGCTAAATCCTAGGGACTAGACTAGCTTCACTTACACTTAGCTCTATAAGTTCTTTCTAATAAGGAATGGAAATAGGAATAATAGCCATCCATTTTTTGATAAGGGTTATAAAGTGCTTTATTTATAGATGTAATAAAGAAAGGGGACTAGCTTCACTTACGCGAAGCTCTATGCTTCTTTTATTCTCCTTCCTCTTGGCTATGGAAGAAGTTGTCCTAGGTGCAAGGGCAATTTATCAGAGATAAACAACAGAAGTAAGTATAATAAGTTTGAACTACTTGCTTTACTTTAGAGTAGTCGTACTACTTGCACTAAAGACTAGCTGTAGTCTGTTGTCGTAGCTGTGTCCACACCACATGCACTAACTAAGAACTACTACCTTACTGCTAATAGTACTTACTATTTCCGTAGTTATTTCTCTACAGACTAAATCATGAAAAAAGGCAAGTTACCTTAAGGCATGGGACTAAGACCAGGGACTAGGGACTTGCCGCTAGTCCATACCGTAGGCAAGTGGGACTTAAGCTAGAGTCTCTATAGTAGGAGTAGGTAGGTCAACTTACAATGCCAGTGAAACGTAGATATGTAGGTATCATAGTCGTTATAATTCATATAGAATGGAAAGTTCCATTTCCTCCCGTTCCAATCTTTCTTTCTTAGTGCCTTTCTCTGGGGAAAAAAGAATCAATTAGATTTCTAACAGGTAAGTGAAAGCCTGGTTCTTTTTCCCTTTCCTACCGTGAGAGGGTGAGAAATTCTCTTTATTTAAACTAATTAGATCCGTTGTTTCCTATCGTGAAAACCTTAACTTGCCTTAGTACTAGCCTTATTCCGGTAAGGTCTCCATCCTTAATTTCCAGTTCCCCTGAGCTACAGCTCTGAACTAATTCTAGCTCTATCAGTTCCATTGTTTTGAACTAGATGCTATTAGTATTGTAGTTCCACTAGAGACTATTAGTATAGAACTCTTCTTTCTGCCTTATTCTCTTTCTCACTATTTCCAGCCTAAGAATGTTGTCTCCATTCTTGTCATTCTCAATCTAAAAAGAAATATAGAGTGCCCCGCCTTTTCCATTCCGTGCCTGGCAGCCTTAGTCCATGTCAATTAGCTTTAGACACTGGATTAGTCGACTTAGTTGCATGGACTTCCCTATGGAATTTCCAGGTCTTGCTTACTTACTTTAATTAGTCTGTTTCCGCCCGTCTTATGCCGTAAATACTTTATTACTTGCCTTAGTATTAAGCTTCCGAGAAAGAACTATGGCAACAGTAATAACTACTAGCTTCCATCTTATTAGCTTCCGTCTTAAGCCGTAAGAACTACTAGCTTAGTCTTATGCAGTAAGTACTATTACGCAGTAGTCTTAAGCTTACCGTGTTAGAACTACTAGTTTTTCCGCCAATATCGGAACCTTCTAGCTAGCTCAGGTAAGACCTTGAAGGACCTTTCCCATAGCTCAGGGTTCTAACTTAAGCATAGTGAAGGTAGGTAAGGTTCAAGTAGTAGTAACAAGTAAGTATACATATGTGATATTGAATTCGTGAGTGTGTTAACACGAGAAGGGAGGTTTTTCGGGGTATCGATCCAAAGCTCAAGTACGTGGTCAAGTTCATTCTGCTGAGATATTTTTCCTAAATAGGCTAAGGTCGGTATTCTCCTTATATACTCAGATATCTTGCCTTTTTCCGATCGCTTTCTGTCAAGCTAGATTTGGGGCCCTAGTTTGAGCATGCATTACTCGACTCCTTTTCTGTGATAAGATTTCATGGAGTTAATAATCCACAAAGTCGAGGTTNCATTCTGCTGAGATATTTTGCCTAAATAGGCTAAGGTCGGTATTCTCCTTATATACTCAGATATCTTGCCTTTTTCCGATCGCTTTCTGTCAAGCTAGATTTGGGGCCCTAGTTTGAGCATGCATTACTCGACTCCTTTTCTGTGATAAGATTTCATGGAGTTAATAATCCACAAAGTCGAGGTTAGTCCTTGATGGACTTTCCAAAGGGCCTTTCCTTATAGCTCCAGGTTTCACTTACCTGAGTATAGCGATTTGAAGGGAAGAAATCTACACTCTTTCAGGACCTAGCAAACAAAGGTAAGGACCTCCATTGTGGGGTCTCCCAGCTAGCGAAAGATGCCCTTGCTTTACGAATTATGGACCCACTTAAGTTCATTAAGTCATTGGTGAGGGGTGAGGGACATTAAGTGATTGGTCCGACCTAAGAAGGGGAAGGTACGATCTATGAAGAACTTACTCCGTAGGTGGAGGGTTGTAAGGGAAAATGCAAGAGGACCAAAAAGCCCTGTCAAATATTCCCTTCCATTTTTAGATAGAATAGACCCTTTGACCACGCTAACCTCTCAGATATTTATATTCACCTCACTCTCTTCAGATTCAAGCTTCTTTTTTATTGAATGCCTACCTGGGGATTTGCTTTTCGGTCAATAAGAAAATATGGACGGTAATGGTCCTCATCAACCTACCAATTTACCTTACCCAAAGCTATCTTATCAAGCAGCTGTATCATGAAGCTGTCTGATCACAAGCAACTACCAGTGAGTCAATATGTATGCAGCAATAGCCCTAATCTGAATAAGGCATAAGGTTACCTAAAAATAAACAATAAGGCTCCTCATAGTCCAGTGCAACTTCAAAGGTCCTTCGTAAACAAATATAACTGGTTTTTACCTTAACTGAAAAAAAGAGGGTAGGCGTCGCAATTAGGGTCCTGCCCTTGCCCTTCTTTTTGCCTTTGCTCTAATTGCCTCTGCCCTAGATGGCTCTAGCTTTGTCTCTAGTGATGGATTTCGATATGGAAGGAAAGATCACTCTTAAACAGGCTATGCCTATCGACCTAAAACGGGATTTGGAACTTAATCCACGACAACTGATACTGCAACTGGAGCTTGAACGAGTTATAACATAGGATCTGGCACTCGAACTGGATTGGGATATGAAACAACATGATCCAACTGACACATTCACTAGTTCAAGGTAAACGAGGTCACCTGGCTCTCGCTCAACTGAATATGCTCAAACTCTTACCCGGTCTGTTACTTGTGTTTCCAATACCTTTTCCTTTGTTGCTAGTGCTTCTTTCTCTATCACTGATGTTGACTGTACTTATATGAACACTAATGAAATGTGCTGGAACTTTCATTATTGGAGCATAAGAGAATGTAGTAACATCACTCCCAGGAACACCCTATAATTCCAGAACAAAGCTTATTTGCTGGGTAACCGGAAAGAACGAGAGTCCCACTGGGCTATGGCAACCGAGAGTGGTTTAAATGGACCATCAATAAGGGAAGGAAGCCTCGCTACTTTCGAACCAGCTAAGAACCAAACTTGAATCCCTATCTTAAGAGTCCCTCTCCCTCGACCTTATTGAGTAGGAGAAAAGTATAAGAGTGCATCTGTAAATGCCCAAATCCATGTTTCCCTCGGTTAATTCAGTCATATTACCCATAGATGCTTTCCAAAGACGGATCAAGGCGCAAGAACACAAGCGAGATCCAGTTCAACAGTCATATTTTCCCCTTTATATATTAGTCGTAGTTGCCTAAGTATTGAAAGAAAGGCAGTCAGAGTTCTTCCCCCATAACCCGCGAGGAATATCTATCAGTCTGCTTCCCTCTCCGCCATCAGATATAGTTCTTTCTTCCTCCCTGCTACAACAACCAGTACGGTTCATCCATTGGCAAGAGAGAGACAATGTGCTCATTGGAGTAAGTAAGTAAGGTAAGATCCAAAGCATCCATCCTTCCTTAAGAGGTAAGATCCAACCCATATTTTCTAAAAGAGTATTGGACAATGACATATATAATATATTATAAATAGTCAATTGCCTAAGGGATTATAAGGAAATAGGCAGGGTAAAAATATGCTTTTTAGCGCCCCGAAAAAGGTGCTTTTAAGACATGGCAAGCGGGGCTGGTCGAGTGGATTAAGGAAAAATATCACCACCTAAAATGACTTAGCTCCCTGCAACATCTAAGTAAAAATAGTAGGGAGAATGCCCATTCTTATTCTTGGGAGGGATGGCCTGCAAGAGAGTGACTTATTCCAGCCTGATGAGTGGTAGGGCCGACCAGCCAGCGAGTGATTTATTCCTGAATGCCTTATTCCACTATGCCTGATTCCTTACTAATTCCATTTAAATAAGTATTCATTATAGGTAGGAAAGGGTATATATGTATTATCAATAGAAGGACGACATGGCAAGCAAGCATAGGTAAGCATGGCCTGCCAAAGAGGCATGAGAAGGAGGGTCAATACTTCATGACAGTAAGGCGGGGCCCCTGCCCTCCATAAAGAAAGGTCCTGCAACCCTCCATCTCCTTCTCAACCTATTGAAGGCCCCTGATGAGTATTTCATCGGGTCAACCCCCCCTAGTCTTGCCTATGTAGGTCTGGTCTTACCTATATTGTATTGATTGACTGGTAGGAGAAGGTCAAGCTTTGATCCTGCTCCTTAGCTCTGCTCAGGCGGGTCAAGTCTATGCCAGCCCTCTCGAGCGATTGAGGGAAGAAAATAGTGTCTTGGTATTCCCTCGTCTTACAAGGGGTCCTGAGGAAGAAATAAAGTAAAGAGAGATGTGTTACCTTGGCCAATACCTAGGCTAAGATGTGTTACCTTGGAAAAGATCTCCTGACAAGGACAAGTAAGAAATCAAGTTCTCCTTGGCAATTAGCCATGTTTACCTTGAATTATTCACTCTTTGTCCTTGTTCCTCTCCCTCTGCGGTCTGAAGAGCTCAAATCGAAAGGGAAACAACAAAGGAGAGCATACCATGCCATGACTCATATACTGGTAGGAACGAGCGTACCATGCCATGACTCTTATATTGGTAGGGATGAGCGTTCCTGCCCCATGACTATTATACTGGTAGGGACGGAAGCCCCTGATTGGCTCCTAGACTTGCGCTGAGAGCCACTTTGCCTTCCGAGGCACACAATAGCCATTCCGCCTAGCGCCTAGCTTTGCTTGGTGCCTAGCGCATCCTAAATCCCATATAGAGACCCCATAGTTGAACAACCTTACTCACATCTTAAGAGGGACTCCATAGAGATCAAAGCCCATACTCACATCTCCTAATGGAGTTGGACAAGCCCATACTCACATCTCCTAAAGGACTTGGACTCCATACAACGTTACTACTCTTATCACCTAATAGGACACAGGATTGGCACTGAGATCTTCATTGCTTGAATAGGATACAATCGGTAGGGATGAGCTTCATTTATGACCGTTATAAGTGGAGCGTAGCCCCCTATCACTACTCAACTAATAGAACAGATAGAACAGACGCCCTAATTGGCGCCATGAGACTACAAGAGGCAATGCTACATGATCCGTTAGAAGATGTATTGTTTTTCCCTCACCCATGAATGGATGAGTGACTTCGTTCCTAAAGAGTAACACTTTGAGATTATAACTAAGTCTTGATCCGTGAGAAGGAAAAGTTCGAGAAGGGATTCATCGCTTGCTCTCGGAAGAGAAAGGTCAAACTTATTGATCCGTGAGAAGGAGGCCTGGAGGCGCTGCTTCAATGGATGGATCATATACTACTAGGGCTACTACTGATGTTGTTAGTGGTGCTGCTGGAGAAACTATTTCTTTGACTCGATCAAGCACCTATCCTATGGATATGGAACTAGGCAAAGGGACTGGATCTTCAACTGGAACAATGAAAATAGGCTCTGCAGTGGGATCTGGAGCTCAAACTACTTCCTATGTTGTACCCCATGCTACCTCTACCTTTGATGTTGAACCTCCTTAAAACTTCGCTACGTGATCTGTTGCTTATGCCTTTGCTTTCGTTGCTAGTGACATTGATACTACTCGTGCTGCTTCCACTGCTTGCTTTGGTGCTACTTGCTCACATGTTGGCCTGGATGCGATCTATGCCCTTACTTCTTTGGTGCTGGTTCCTTTACTACTATAAGGTACACTAGCCGAGGTGCTGGCTCTCTAACAAGCTATCAAATTGGTGGTGCTGGTTCCGAATCAATGGATTAAGGGTCAACCGACGCAGGATCTATAGGCTCTTATTCTTTTCCCACCCCTAGATGTGCTTTGTTGCCCGTGCTATTGTTGCTTGCTCCTCTGCAATTGGTTCGACTTAACCTGGTCCCTCTGGTTGGTTCCCCGGTTGAGCTAGTGGTCGATTGATGGCTTTGTTGTTATATACGCAATTAGCTTTGTTTGGTCATTTGGTTGGTTTGTAAAATGAATATATAATTCATAGGTGCTTCTTGCTTTGTTGCCTTTACCCCTGCGCGATGGGTAAACTTCAATGGATTATGGGCCAACCAGCTCAAGTTCATTGGCTCAGTCAACTCGATAAAAAAGAGAAGCTGACTCCGCCTCTATGCCATCTCCACGTGTAGGTTCTATAATGAGTGCGGTCTACGTATGTGGGTCATATGAATTTAGTAATAAAGCCAATAGCCACCCTAGGATTGTGTCCTCCAATCCCATTTGGATGCACCCCGTATACCTATTAAACCCATCTAGTAGTACATAAATCAATGGATGCGGTAAGTAATAGCGGCTAGCTTCCCTTCGTATTCCAGTCCTGGATTCAGTTTATTGAGTAGATCCAGTCGATTCAGAAGTAGGGGGTAGCAGTTTAAGAGCCATCACCCCGCTGGGGATCCTTTCCAGGTCAATAATCATAGCCCATTCCAAATACATTACTGGTTTACCCGGCATAAGAAAAGGTGGAAACTAAGGCAAAGGCATAACCCGAGGTACTACCACCTTACGCTAAGGTAGTACCATAAGCAAAGGCAAGGGAAGCACCCACACAAAGGAGAGGGCATAGCCAGTTGGGTTTACTCTTTTGATTCTGCAGTTGATTCTGTTGGTCTAGTTCCGCTCCAGATGAAGATCCAGATCGTGATCGAGACCTAGTTCCTACCGATGATCTACAACATGATCCAAGCCCTCGTGAGCGAGATCCATCCATATCCTATAGAAAGCAAGACCTAGTCACAGAAGCACCCGCAGGAATCTCACCCAGCATATCCATTTCCAGGCCCAGTAAAAGCAAGGAAAGGGCATCACCCGTCTAATAGTTGTGGGTGGGAGTAAAAAACGAGTAGCCGGGCCAAGAGAGATATGGCTAGCTAGTAGCTCAGCTCGCTTTCAGTTACCTCAGACAAGGGAGAGGGTTTTGGTCGAGGCTTCCACATGCATGGGTGGTCTTTTGAAGCCAACGACTCCCTATCGATCTGAGAGTGAGTAGGCTGGGCATATGGTTTCGCAAAGTGGTTGGCTTCTCTCACTTGGTTCACGTCCTTTCTCGGGTACTTCTCCCCCTGTTGCACCTTACGTATACGGCCGGGTAGCTTCCTTAAACTAAGTTTTGAGGGTCCTCTGCTGATAAACCATAGCCAGAGCTTTCTTCTTACCCAATCTGTTCTTAGTCCAACCATGTAGGGTTCTCACTTAGTGTTAACTAAGTAGGTATCAGCCCTGATTTCTCCGTGTCAGGTATAAGCTCTCCCTCCCATATATGTGATATGCGCCAGCCGGTCCATAGACTCTACAATGGATAATCATTGTATATAAGCGGCATGGTAGGGGTTGCTGAAGTAAAGGGAGACTGGCATGTCCCCCTGGCTATTGGGTGAAAAGGTGAGTCAACATGGTCCCCTCTAGTGGATGAAAAAGATGAGTCGACATGGCCCCCTCGATCGTAGGAAGGGGAAGGTCAACTGGCATGGTCCCATTTATGCCCATATAGATTATAGGTAATCCCCAATAGGTATGTATCCATGCTTGGATTTTCGACTGAGACTGGAGGGGATGCTTTTGGATCTGGGCGATATGTTGGCTATCATACGAGTTTTGTATCTCTTGCCTCTGCCAGGTAAACTGCCTTTCCTACTACTGTCATCCTTACTTATGCCTCTAGTGATGGGGCTACTTCTTTACTTGAATCTCCAATGGATGAATCAAAAACTGGCATGGGGTCAACTGAGTTCACTGGGTATGGATCTTCTTTTGTTTCACTGGTTGATGCCCGTGGCCACCCGTGACCTATTTAATATGGTTCATTGAGCCTGAGCCCTGCAACTGAATATACACCTGGCACTGGAACCCATGCCTTTGCTTCTCGATCAGAAGCAACTGCTAAATCTACACCCGTAACCGAATCTACTGCATCTGTCTTTGTCGGTGATGCTTACCTTGTATAGGTGTCATAGCCTTTGCTGTTGGTATTGATGCTCCCTCCACCACTTTAGCCTCTGCCTATGACTCTGCCTTCGCTGGTCAATCTGATCCTGATGGGTGTACATCTATGGATCCTGCCCATGCATTGGATCATCGAATAAGGCTAGTGGGTGGTAGGTAAGGCTGGTGGCTTTCTGGCTGCGGTAGTAGTAGTGGCGGGTGGCTAGATCTACTGTAGCTGGTACTGCATCGTGATCAAGACTGGTTCCTCTCGTCCCAGAGCGAGCCGCCAAGAGCAACATGACAATAACTCATAGATGTGTACGTGAAAGAACCAACCTCCTATCTTCTCGATGCATCGTAATAGAAGGGAAATGTACATACCACCTTAGCTGCAAGGAAAATGCACAAGGTACCAAGTTGGCTGCTACAGATACCATTAATTGGATACTGGATTGCGCGAAGAATGCGTCATATAATAACAAATTTGTGTTTTTATAGCTTACCCCGGAATTAAGATAGTTGATAAATCCTGCATATGGGTCATTCATTCTGGTAATTTATATTGTGACATCTTTCTGGCTTGTAACTGTTATAGTAACGTCTAGGAAAGAAGACATCAATGGTGTAAATGGTTTAGATTCTAATTATGGCGTAATAATAATTGCTTCTAAGGGGAGGTCGCCCCCTAATCATTTAATAAATATAAGTCTTAATACAATATAAGTCTTAATAAGTGCCCAGCCAACCAGATCAATGGCTTAATCTGGGACTGGTTAAGGGTCAATTCCCAAGCTCAAAGAATACATTACTCAACCAGACAGCGAAGGGAGCATATTCAATATACAGATCAAGGAGTCGCAAAGCTAGATAGCAATGTACGTAACTACAGGTACCATATCTATACAGGTTAGGAGTACATAAGTGTTAGCCAGATAGTTCCAACGACAAGAATATCCAATCCAAGGACCCCTTGAACTACCCTATAATGTATGCGGGATAGGGCAAATGATGGCTGCCTTATCAGTAGTAGGTCTAGGATAAAATCTGTGGTGTTAGCCTAATCCCGAGATCCACATTTTCTGGTGGACACGGCACGCTGTTTCTAAACCAAGAAGCATAAAAGACCAAAACATAAGCGTTAGTGGGTGCACTTGACCCAGAACCAGTTCTTATTTCCAGTCCAGTCGAAGGACTAGTAGTACCCTTATTAGTTCCATATCCTGTTCTATAGCTAGCAGCAGAGGAAGGGGAACAGGGACAAGGACAGGAGAAAAGAGAAAGGCATAGCCAGATAGAGACAATATGCAGAACCGGTGCCATATACGCAGCAGAGCGGTGATTTTGAACAGTCGATCCGCCTACCTTCGTTCCAAAGAGACTTCCTCCTCCTCTTGCAATCTGAGCCCTAGCTTCCTTGGCTCCCTCCTTTACTTCCCTCATATTGAGCCTCTCCTCTCACACCTCTTATATGTCCTTGATGGA
>JASDQU010103730.1:0-10468 GCA_032191745.1 Picea mariana
ATTAGTAATGCTATTTTATTTATGTCGGCTTTAGGCCATTAGTTGTAATTTAGATTAGTAATGTTATTTTAATTATGTCGTCTTTAGGCCATTATTTGTAATTATACCTCCTAGTCTCCTATATATACCAAGGAGACATTTTCATTTTGAATCATCTTGTACTGGAACATTTAAGGGGGGTAAAAGGAGGTTGCCCCCTCGAAGAGGCTTATTATCTGAAATTATCTCTTTTTCAAGGCATTGAGTACTTTTCCTGAGGTTTTTATATGCTATATTGATGTTTGGTTCTTAACAAAATATCAATACCAAAACTCTACACCGAACCATGGAAGGAAGGCCAGTCATGCTCTTAGGAGTTTTTTGAAAGAACTTATACATACACTAAAACTTGTCTTAAAAATTAGGAGTTTGGAAATAAATAGTGAGAGAGTCCTTACCTATCTTATGGTAGCATTCGATGGATGTGGTCTACCATACTCTCCTTTACTAGAGTGAGCCCAACTCCACCAAAACACTAGCTATGCTATCGCGAAATATTGAAACAGAGTTATCATTGTAGACAAAGGGAAAAATACATAGAGCAAAGAGGATGGGTGAAACAATAGACTTGGGAAAATACCTGTAGGATAAGTTTAATGGTGTTAATGTAGAGTTGTACATAACCTATGTGATTAGGGAAATGTGGAAAAAATTTGATGGGCACAATGAATAAGCGATGGTCCCAAGGAGGCAAGTTACAAACTGCCATAAACGTCATTTGCAGGGCTCATTTACACCATGAAAGGCATATACCATCAGAGTAGGACAACTGTAGTGACATATCATTTCTATGCTATAGTTTAGTTTAAATATTTTAATCTAGTTTAGTTAAAGTTCTATACTTCATCTCATATCTGTTATCCCTTGTCCCAGGGTTAGTTCGAGGGTTAGTCCTAATGAGTGTGGAAAACAACCAAGGATGAGCAACAGGAACCCAACCATTTGTTTCAAATCTTCTAAGCCTTAATGCTATCACGTGTTGAATTTCATGTGGATAGAACTCATTCCATAAATACCTTTCACACAAGTCTGAGGGATTAATTCATTAATTCGAAGCCAGTGTCATAACATGCATTAATGTTTTCCATAGTATGTATATAGATTGCGTGAATTGAATGCATATTCTATGGTGAGTATATATATGTACATATAGTTATATTTTCTTAGGTAATAAAGCTACCTTCCTTGAGATTAGGAATGAGTTAGAATCTTTCATTTCAATTGATGCAGGAGCCTCGTAAACAACCAGCCAAGCAAAGGATGTAACAGGTGGAAGACAGCTGGAAGACCACCAACACACGTTTTTGAAATGTTTTTAAAGAATTAATGTAATGGTTAAAGCGAAGTGTACTTGCATATTGTAAACAGATCATGAGAGATTCACTCTCATCTATAGAAGGTAGAGGCATTTATGCATAGTTAATGAAAGTAGGTAGATTTGAATGATAGATTAGATAGTTTTAGGAGTAGGAGGGAAAAAAAATATAGACACCCTCACCTTTGTATCATTAGTTAGTTGTAACATTAGCATAGATCAGAAGAAGAAGGAAGATGTAGCAGAAAATTGTAAAGAAGAACCCATGTACAGAAGCTTTGAATTAATATATGAAGCTTTGAATCAGACTCATGGTGTTATGATGTTTTCTGTGTATACATGATGAATGGTATGCTAATAGTTGTTTTATTCTCTTTGTTATACATTTGATTTAATATTGTGTTAAATGTATGATTTCATATTAAATGTTTGAAGTATGAGAGAAGAAAGAGAATGAGTTTCAATTGTTTCTCTTCCTGAGGGAGAATTTCCTGCAAGGAGTGCAGTGAAATGTCCATAAGAAGTGCATTGACAAAGGTTCAGATTTTATCTCTGAAAGCTCAGGAGGGATACTGTTGTTCTCATTCCAATAGTAGTGCAAGTGAAGCACAGAAGCCGTGCAAGGTTTCACAGGCTAGTTGAAAGCTAGAACTTATCAACCAAGGGGAGAGTTGAAGGACTATTGTTGCCGAAGGTGCACAGAGTCGAAGAAATCAAGTACTTAGAAGTATTTGAAAGTCTTCCACAAGGAGTGCACATAGGGGTTCTTTTGAGACTTGAGTTGCAAGAGAAAGCTCAAGAGGGTCAGTACCTTTGAGAGTACCCAAAGGGGAGACGAAGTTTGAAAACAGTTCATAGAAGTTAAGTTCCAGTGGAATAACATTGGTTCATTTCGAAGGAGCTGTCAAGGAGGAAATGTAACATCCTGCTATGGTGCACTGAGAAAACTTATTCTTTGAGGACACTTGCTCGCAAGTGATCTGGACTATTATGATATTAAAAATCTTGTACTTGATTATGATGTGTTATGATAGATTACATGATGTTTTACTGCCTTGACATAGACATGTGCTATTGACTCAGTTTTATTGAGTGTGTAGGGTTTTGGACCTTGAGGATGCAGAGGCATCGATGGAACCCCTTGGACTCCAGATTGAGTCAGGGAGTGTGCTAATTGGGTTGATTTATTTACTGTGATATTTCATTGATTTGATGATATGATGTGGACATGTTCTGACATGATTGTTGATGATGTAGGCTGACGATAGCTTATCGACCAGACTCACATATAGAGTAAAGGGGCCACACACAATTATCAGAGAGGTTGAGGGAGAGGTGTGGACAGTATCCCTGCCACAGCCTACTATCACTCTCGTCGTGGCTCGAACTATAGGTTAACGATTACCTAGTTCGAGAGGATCCACGATGCCATGAGGGCAGACTGCGATAGTAGCTCACGATGATTCTAAGGGGCGTGCAATAAGGCAGGGTCCTTATTCCTTAGAGCCCTTAGTCTCCCACAAGTTCACCTGGAGGAGTGTTGACTCAAGGGGTTATTGATGTCTACCAATCAGTCAAGTTGGTGAGTGGCACCCTTGGAGCACGTGGTGCATCCTGAAGGTCACATTGCGCAAAAGAAACACAAGAAGCGAGTAGCACCCTTGGAGCACATGGTGCATCCTGAAGGGCACGTCGCAAAAAAGAAACGAACGAGGCGAGTGGCACCCTTGGAGCATGTGGTGCGTCCTAAAGAGCACGTCGCATTGATGTTGATGAAGGAACAAACCTATATGGCCCTAAGAATTTTAACACATTAATAAATTCTTAAACAACTTCCCAAGAAAAAAAAGATTGTCGCCCCGTTTAGAATCTAAATCTAAGTCTAAAACTTCTCTAGGGTAAAATTTTGTTTAACCTTAAGAAAAAGACCCTATAAGAATAAAAATAAAAATTTAAACTAAAACCCACTTAAGTAATACTTAGTCTTCATAAAATTCTTGGGGTAAATGAAGAGAGTAAGATTTTAATTAAAACTAGTGGATTTAAAAATTGCAAAGAAGAAATTAATTCTTAACTTGGGAAAGTATAAAAAGATATTAAATTAATTAAAAAGGAAAAAGGAAAAGATTAAATAGCGCAACTTCCATTTTGGATTTATTAAAAGGGGGAAGAAGGGAAAAATAAAAAATAGGAAACTAAGAATTGGAGGAAACATAATAAAGGAAAGAAGGGAACTTATGGTAAAAAGCAAGGTCAACCTAGTAAGGAATCTGCAATTAAGAACCTTCTAAAATGAACTAATTTAGCAACTTCATTTTAGGGAAGGTATTTAAAACATGTAAGGGGATCTAGGAACACTAGGAGTAAATTTAGGAGCAACTCTAGGTGGGTGAGGAAAATGAGACAATTAATAAATTTAAAGAAAATAATTATTGGAGGAAAGAGGGTGATGGACGACACTTGTGCGAAGGAGAATATTTAGAATATTTTTATTAGAACTTAATTTAAATGTGATTTAGGGAAAGTTGGAGGTGCTAAAAACTCTATAAAAGAAAGGGAAGATGAGGAAGAAAGGGATGGGTTGTTAGCGTAACGTTACGCTATCGGATTTGTGACTTGACTGATTACTTGTGAGGAGTTGGGATTTTCTCAGCTCGGATAGGAGTGGTAGCTCAGCCTTGCGAGGTGAGCTGGGAAGCTAGACATACCGTTTGGATAGTGTGTGGCCCCTTTGCGGATCGGGGGGCTAAGGGGGAAGCAGAGTACCCCTAGCGATTGGCTGGGAGGTATCGGTGAGGTCTCTACAGTCGGTGAGTGGGAGCAGCATGGAGCACGGGACGCGGCATGGAGCGCGGGACGTCATCCGAAGCAGGCGATAAGGCAATGGTATGATTTTTATTTTTGGTAGAATAGCATGCATTAGGATTTGGTTGTAGATCTGCCTGTTTATTGGAAAAGTGAACTAGTGGTAAATTTTCTATAACACTTGTTGTATCTTCCGTTTCCCTTCGATGAATCACAAGGGATAAAATTTTACAATGCTTGTTGAACCTCCTGATTTCATCCAAAGAATGCTAAATGTTAAATTTTAAATAACAAATTTTGATACCTCTGGACTTAAATTCATGGTAGAGATGAGTTTAGCTATCCTAGAGGCTACTCCTTGACAGATTTTATTTTTAACCGTGTAATTATTATTTACCAGCGAACTTGTTTCGGTCTGATTCATCTTTGATAATGGTCATTTATATCTAGCCATCTCATTTGAAGGATTGATTCTGGATAATGCACCTCTGGCAAATTCGTTTGTACGTTTGGTTTTGAACCACTCCCTTCGGCAATTTCGTGGTAAATTGTCACTGTAAATTCGTACCATCAATTGTGATCTAAGTACCTGGTCAGCGTTTTTACTTTGCCTTTTTAAAAACTGCAAGGATGGTGAATGTGTCCCAGGATTGTATTGACCTCCGAATGTGTTGTTGTTGGGTTGCCATGATTCCCTCTTATTAAATGTCTGCATTGCTATTGGATGGCCACCTCATGCTGAATTTTTGACTGCATTTTTTTTACTCATACTTTTATGCTTTTAAAATTGGATGAAGTTGCTTGGCCGTGGGCTACTCCTTGAGTGAAATCGGATCTGTGGCTATGCGGATTATATTGTAGTGATAATGTAATTATAGACAACGATGGTTAATTCATAGGCAGCGAAATTTCAGAGGATGAATTCATCAACAGATACTTTTGGACATTGCGATTTTCTGGTTTAGTTGACCTGTGATTTCCCTTTTCATGAAATAAAACTGTTAAATTGGGATTTGATCTATAATGGGAGTTTGGCCTTTTTCTTTTAATACGATTAGTTGGGGAATTTCAATCTAGCAATTTCAAGCTAGCCTTCATTCCTGGCAACCTCGATGTGAGTTAATTATGATTCTTTGTTTCTAAAATTCATACTGGCAACCTTCAACGATTACTCACCTGCTCCATTTCTTTTTACCTCAGTTGATAGAGTGAGAGGTCAACTCCAATCTTCCCTCCTTACTCTACACCCAGGAAGACGCCCAACGATTGGGTCGCTTCCTCTCTGCCCACCTCCCACCTATGACACGTCTGAGATGCCGGCACGCTTGCTAGTTGTTCTGGTCGAAAATTAAATTCTGATTTGTGAACGGCCGGGAGAGGATTTCACTACGTGACCATTGTTAACCCTGAAGATTAGTGCCTTCCTACCTCAGAGTGGACGCTGGAAAGTCAGTGGGTTCTCTTTTTATCACATGTTTTATGCTTAGTATTAAGTTAAGGCTACAACTGTAACTGTCCAGCTAGCATATCCACCTGGCCAGTATAGATACACACAGTCAACTTCGGGTAACCAATTCTTCAGTCGTTTTTAAAATAAAGGTTCATCCTGGGTTGATTTTTTTTTACCCTTATTTTATACATAATTCTATTGTTCTCTTTTTAAAAATGCTTCAGTTAAATAAATCATATTGTTAGCAATTCAAAATAATTGCCTTATGGTACAACTTGCCTGCTCCCTCATAAATCATTCTTTTTCTTTTTTTAAAATTTTTCCAAAGCATTATGGTGTGACACTCATCGATAGCTCATATTGTGGACTATCCTATTTATCATATTTATGTTTCCAGTTATCATATATTATGCCTTTAGATGGTTCAAGTCAACTACGTCTTTGGTTATACATACCCACTTGGAAGGGATTAATGTAGATGCGGACATAAATTTTGGTGGCTAATGTGTAGATTGTATGGTGATGTAAATCATAGATTATGAGTTATGTGGTTCAAGTAAATTACGTCATTTATTATACATACACACTTGGATAAAGAATTAATGTAGATATGGACATGAATATTTATGGCTAAAATGTTAGATTGTATGGTGATGATAATGTAATGAAACGCTTAATATCAATGCTGAGGGTTATGGAATGGTTAATGTTGACGTGTCATCGTTTTATGCTAAGGTTACTGTAATTGCCATAAATAACATATCATTGTAATGTGAAGGTCATGGTAAGGTTATTGTAGTGTCCTTGTTATTAATAACAAATAGAATGTAAAATCCTTGTTACTTAATTGAATGTTAATGTAATATAGAAGGTGATAATATGGTTATGATTAGAGTAATGGTGATGTAATTTCATTGTGATTGATATAAGAGGTAAGGTTCTTAAATCTAAGTGCGATCAATTATTGGGATTCAGTGAACGGGGATTTAAATCAACTAATGTAAATTATTTAAGGTGGATATTCTCAAATCCTCTAAATGGAGATAACTAAAGATTTCAACCTTTATTCAAATTATTATGAGGTTTACCTCCTCCTGGTATCTTACTGGATATAATTGTGGAAATGGTTTCTTATTGTTCCGCATAATTTAGATGAGTCATTTTTAAGATAATTAATTATGCTGCATCAGAATGGTAATTGTTACAATAGCCTGATGGAATTGATGATTGATTCTTGACACCACTTAGGAAGAGTTCTAAAATGGGTGTAAATACATCTCTACCTGTTACAAGAACTATGTATATGCTTTTGTATATTTCTAGCTTAGTTTTATTTCGCTTACTCAAATGGGACTTATTTTCCGACGAATGGTGGATTAAGTAGATGGATTGCTTGTAAGCTGTTGTAATTCGGATGTCTTGCGCCTTGTAGATATAATGATTAATTCAATTGTGACCTAATGAGCTAACAAACCTGGATGATGACGGATTGATTTTAGAACCAGATTAGTAATGCACAGTTAATTTAAGCTAATGTACGATTAATTACAGTAAAGCTTACTCCCACCCTCGGTTTAATTGAATTGGGTTGATAGAACAAATCTTGGTTTCTCATTGATGTAGGTAGATTTAGCATTTTTAGTGTTGGTGTTGATTGTGTCGGGCGGGATGTAGACACCTCCATGTTCCTCAGAACAGTCGCCAGCCCTGAGACCTTAAAGGGTTAAAATCGATGGGAACCTAGGCTTGAGAATTGCTTATGTGTCTTGGAGGTCCTAACCATTGCAGGGTAGGACGGGTGGGTAGTCAGTCTTACTTATTGTCGATTGATCATCGTTAATGCATGTAGTCACTTGTTGTGTGTCTTATGTCATCTTGTTGTGTTCACCATGGTTGCATCTTATTTGTCATCAGGTGGTGACATAGAGTCGAATGTATTTATTTCCTTTGTACACATGCTCACACACCTGTAACAAAAAAAAAAATTCACTTGTTATAAGAGGATTGTCGGTGTAATGAGGAGGGCACTACATGTGGTATCAAAGTGGGTTCGACCCACGACTTGGGATTCACTACGACTTTCATGACATGATTGATTTGNATGAGGAGGGCACTACATGTGGTATCAAAGTGGGTTCGACCCACGACTTGGGATTCACTACGACTTTCGTGACATGATTGATTTGATTATACTGTTGTTGATCGAGTTGATTGTGTGCATGCAGGTAATCATGGTTAGAGGATGCTGTGGAGGTAGATGACGGGGTGCTAGGGGAGGAGGCGTGACGCCTCCAGTAGCATCCACGCCTGAGGGGTATAACCCTCAGTGAGGCGATCAGGTTCTTGGACAGGAGCAGATAGTAGTTGGCGACATGGTTAGGATGATGAGATCTTTTCAGCACATGTTCAAGGAACTTATCAGCCGCTTGGACAGAGATGAGGCCAGGGCATTAGCACTCACTGACGTTCCACCATGCACACCGGCCGTTACTGGTAGCATTCATTGTGAACTCAAGAAGGTTAAATTTCACGAGTTCTTTGGTACCCTAGATGGTGCCGCCACCGATGCATGGTTGGAGAATATGGCAATGTGCTTCACACTTTGCGATTACACCTCCAACATGAAGGTCCTCATGGTGGTATTTCAACTGAAGGGGAGCACTCTTCTATGATGGAAGACGCTCCTACCGCAGCTGAACATGGCCGTCGAAGACGTGTCATGGGAACTGTTTGAGGAACGGTTCCAAGAGAGGTATCTTTCAGAGGAATTCATTGAGCGTCAACTCAATGAGCTCAACACCTTACGACAGGGAGGTGGTACGGTGCCCGAGTACGAGGCATGTTTTATGGAGCTGCTCTGGTATGCTCCGCACCTTAACACAGAGAAACTTAAGGTCAACCGATTCGTGTTTGGCCTTAATGGTAGCCTGCATGTAAAGGTTAGGATTTTGATGCCTCAAACCTTGCACGATGTCATCCAGAAGGCCCTCATAGCAGAGGAGGAGCTTATTAGTGGGGATCAGACCAGGACTCCAGCGAGACCAGTAGGGAAAAGTTCATCTAGAATGTCGCAGCACCAAACACCAGCGATACATGAGTCAGGATATCGTGGCTTTCAGAGGGGATCCACTTTCACTACACCCCGACGACCATCTCCTTAGCAGTGGACACCTTATCGGGGACCACAACATCAAGAGCAGCGTCACCCATAGCAGCAACAATTTAGGCCTATTCAGCAGAACAAACCAGGTTTTCAGGCCGATAGGCCATCATCTTCTACTTCGGGTACCAGGACTACTGGGATGAAGAAGGGGTGTTGGATGTGTGGGGAGCCACACTACCAGTGCGATTGTCCTGTAGAGAGGACCAGAGCGTCCGGATCAGCTGGACTGACTACAGTGGGAGATATGGGCAAGGCCCATCAGATTCATGCAGCGGTGAATAACTGCTAAGAAAAGCACCAGTCAACTGTGCTCGAGACGACAGGTAATGTTGCTGATCAGACCCTTAGTATTTTGATAGACCCAGGTGCTACTGAGAGTTTCATTTTTGGTGCAACGCTAAAAAGAATTAAGGTAAAGGCATTCAACTAGGATGAGTTTAGCTTCATAGAAATGGCTTCGGGAGCCAAAAAAAGGGTTGGAGGAAAAGTTACGGGTTGTGCCCTTAACATGGGAGAGTTTGTCACGAGGGTCAACTTGTATGTCACAATCTTATGATCTTATGACGTCGTGATTGGTATGGATTCGTTGGAATCGCATGAGTTGATACTCAACTATAAGACAAAATGGTTGAGCTTGGTTGATGATGAAGGACAAAGATGTGTGATTGTAGGATGGAAACAGGGAGTTTCCCTGAGGTTTGTCTCTTCCTTACAGCTACCAAAGAGTATGTGCAAGGGGTGCAAGATTTATGCAATCCTCACACTAAACGAGAAGGGAGCAGTGGAAGGTCTAGAACACCTTCCGGTGGTGAGAGAGTTTGCGGACGTGTTTTTAGAGGAGTTACCAGGGATGCCACTGGAGAGAGAATTGGAGTTTACCATAGACCTRAAACTGGGGACCCAACCGATAGCAAGAACACCTTATCGGATGTCAACCYCGGAGTTGAAAGAGTTGAAAATACAACTGAAGGAGTTGTTGGACCTAGGACTGATACATCCTAGTGTGTCACCGTGGGGAGCACTTGTCATTTTCATATGAGAGAAGGATGGATCTTGGAGGCTTTGCATTGACTACCATCAATTGAACAAGGCTACGATCAAGAATCAGTATCCCTTACCAAGAATTGATACTCTGTTCGATCAAATGAAGGGTGCGACGGTGTTCTCCAAGATCGATTTGTGATTATGGTATCACCAGTTGTGGATCAATGAGGATGACGTCCCTAAGACAGCCTTTAAGATGAGATTTGGACATTACGATTTTATTGTTTTACCATTTGGACTGACAAATGCCCCGGGGGTATTTATGACTTTGATGAATGGGGTGTTTCGTGAATATTTGGACAAGTTCATTCAAGTATTCATTTATGATATTTTGATCTACTCTCGGATGATGGAGGAGCATGACAAGCATTTGCGCCTGGTGCTATAGTTCCTGCGAGAGAAAAAATTGTATGGGAAGTTGTCCAAATGCTCTTTTTATCAATCGAGGATTCACTACTTAGGGCACGTCATTTCTATCGAAGGCATCGCCATGGATCCAGCCAAGGTTGAGGCTATTATGGAATGGTCTACGCCGATGAATGTCATAGAAGTGCGTATCTTTATGGGTTTAGTAGGATACTATCGACGGTTTGTCGAGGGATTTTCGAAGATAGCAAATCCAATCACGGAATTGGAGAAGAAAAACAAGAAG
>JASDQU010103730.1:36456-47119 GCA_032191745.1 Picea mariana
GCTAACGATAGCTTGCCGACCAGACTCACATATGGAGTAAAGGGGTTACGCATGACTACCAGAGATGTTGAGGGAGAGGTGTGGACAACAGCCCTGCCACAGCCTACTGGCACTCCCACCGTGGCTCAAACTGTAGGTTAACATTTACCTAGTTCGAGAGGACCCACAATGCCATGAGGGAAGACTGTGACAGTTGCTCACGATGATTCTAAGGGGAACGCAATAAGGCGGGGGCCTTATTCCTTAGAGGCCCTTAGTATCCCACAAGTTCACCTGGCGAAGTTTTGACTCTAGGGGTTTTTGATGTCTACCAGGTCAGTCAAGAGGCGAGTGGCACCCTTGGAGCACGTAGTGTGTCCTGAAGGGCACATCGCGCAAGGGAACAGATGAGGTGAGTGACAGCCTTGGAGCACCTAGTGTGTCCTGAAGGGCATGTCACGTTGTTTATGATAAATGATTGAACCTAGTTGGCCTTAGGATGAACAATGTGATAAGATTTAAAATAAAAAAAAAAACATTTTCCCTAATAAAATGTTGCCTTTCACGAAAATAAGATCTAGGTCTAAATCATGGCTAGTGGTAATTAATTAGAATAAAAATGGAATAAAATTAAAAAAATTTAATTGGAATAAAATTTATTAAAAAAAATACTAATTAAATGAGGAAAGGGAAAAAGGGTTAATTTCCACACATGCCTTTTTGAGTTCTAATTAAAAGGGGAAAGAGGGTAGATCTAAAAATTTAGGAAACTAGGAAAAGAGGTAAACATAAAAGTGGAAAAAGGGGTGTTGGTCACTATAATTGCTTATTAATTAAAACAATCAAGTGTTACATAAATTGTCAAACCAGGGAAGTCTATTTATTTCAAAGGCAATCACACACTGTATATGCTCAATCTCAAAAGCAATCCAAAGTTGTAGTAAAAGTTACACTAATCACACCTTGCTTTGAACAGATTGAATTTCTACTCTGAATTACAGTAAAAGAAATCTATCTATTGCATAGTTTAAGATTCAAAAGGAAATAATTATCAGAAGAATCCCAGATTACATTAAGAAACACCAACTTAGGAAAAAGGAACCTTTAATAATACTACAAAGAAGACTAACTATGTTGTAATAGAGAACAAGACCCTATTCCCCAAAGCAAGAATCTTCAGCACCTGTCTCTGACTATCACACTTTCATAAACTCATTCTGCAAACAGAATTACCAATCAAAATGATTAACAATTACCTAGGAATGAATTATATGAAAACGATGTAACAATCAGTGGAAACAGAGTTTCAGCAAAATAAAGTTTTAACAAGGTATAGATAAAAACAATACTAACACACTATAGAAACTAATGGGTGAATCTTGTGAAGAAGGTGGGCCCTCTCCTTCTCACAAGATTCCCTAGAAATGAAAGGAACTAAGAAGAAATGATCAGAATGATCTTTTATTCATCTGTCAAAGGTGACAAGTTACAATATCCAAAGTGAACACGCTCCTTCTCTGTAATTCCCTTCTAGCTAAGCCTTCTGTAATCCCCCTCTAATGCTTTCTTCCCTATTTAAAGAGGAGAATCCTCTTGATACAATTAAGCATAAAATTACATGTGTACATACAAATCCTATTCTTAGTCTAATCTAATATTCTATGCTGGAATAAGATATTCTAATCTTCCATAGAAAAATGTTGTTATAGTGGTTGTAATGGTGCTAGATTGAGGTACAACTATTGTGGCCGGTGTAACAACTCCTTTATTTATCTTTTCCTATTACTACTGTATGTGAAATATTGTTTCAGCATCGAAAATCACGAATTGTTTCAACAATGGGATTTGCGTACTGTTTGACTGTTTCAGCAACGTGGTTTTCAAGCAACAATAATGGTTGTAATGGTGTTGGCTTAAGGTACAATTGTTGTAGCCAGTGTAATAGCTCCTTTAATTATCTTTTCTTGTTACTGCTGTATGTGAAATGTTGTTTCAGCATCGCAAATCATGAACTGTTTCAGCAACGAGATTTGCGTATTGTTTGACTATTTCAACAACATGGTCTTCAAGCAGAAATGATATATTAACTGCAGTCTTCAAACTGTTTCAGCAACTATATATTTCTAATTAATGGCTAAGTATGAGAGTAATGTACAATTACATGTAAAACAAATTAAACATATAGCAAAGAGAAGAAACATTATATACCTTTGGAAAAATAGATTAAGGTGATAATGTAGGCTTAAATATGAGTGGGAAAAGGATGTAATGATAGTAAAAATTATGAGAAAAAAGGTACATTATAGGGTCCTGACATCCCCCCCAACTAAAAAGGTTGCATGTCCTCAGGCAAATTCAATCTAAATCAGAATCCGGATACTGACTCTGGGTCTGCAAATTACTTAAGCAGTAGTTGTAGAAAGTACTGTCTGTTGGGGCTCTGAATCCTTGAGCACGTTGTAGCCCTTGTTAGGATGCTACTTCAACCTTCTTGGGCAACTTATAATGAACTTGATACTTCTCTGCTAGCATCCATAGAATGGGAAAATGAAACTAATAACCTATCCAATTTTCATCACATTGTTGGACACATTTGATGTAACTAGGTACCCGGAAGATTGTTGTAAAGAGATTGGTAGGACTAAAGGGATTGTGCTCCCGCCTTTTATTAGAAGATTGTTTCCAAAACATGTTATTTGCTTTTAGGGCAGAAGTCCCTGTGGATTTTAAAAACTGTTGAAAATCCTGAAGTATTTTTGCCTTTAGTTGTCGTATATATTGAGTCATCCCTGGTTTCTTCAAAAATTTATAATATTCTGCAACAAAGGTGGTAGCATTCTGTGGTTTTGGCCRTATCCAGAGGAGATGGTTATCTTCACTATGCTTGGCATCTAGAAAATAATTCTTCCACGTAATCTGGTTGGTAAGGAAGGAGGCGAGTGCCTGAATCTGGATATCACCAACAAGAGGATTAAGATTAAGCTGTATGTTCTCAGGAATGGCTTCATTATGAAGATATACCTCACATAGTAGATGTTGATCTATAGTAGAGGATTCTACAAAAGTTTCAACAAAATCTTCTAGTTTGACCACTGCATAGGGTCTTCCTTCTTTGATTGATTTTATCTGAAAGAATGCAAGTCATTCTATAAGGAAAAGAGAGTAATTTGAGGATGGTTTCCTAGCAGCCAACAATTTTTGTACCAAATCAAACATCAGGAGCAATTTTCTTTTTAAATCCTCATTCTGCTTCTTACAGGCAAAAGATTCTTTGCGTGTTTGCTCCAAAGCTTTCCAATTTGAATAGATGTGGTTCAGCCAAAGTAGTTTTTTCTCCTGCAAACTTTTGTCCTGTGTAATAGCAGACTCCTTTTTCCATTTGTCCATTATTACCTGCTCATTCCATGGTTGAGTTTGTGTTTCAGCATCGCAAGTGGTAGGCTGAGGTAGATTCTGAGTGGCTTGTTCCAAAAGAGTAGGGGTACCAATCTTTCCAGGAGGGGTAGATTCATCAATATCCAGAGTTTGTATTTCATTATCGCAAGTGGTAGGCTAAGGTAGAGTCTGAGTGGCTTGTTCCACAAGAGTAGGGGTACTGATCTTGCCAGAAGGGGCAGATTCATTAATAGGCAGAGTTTGAACAACTTTACTAATGAAAACAGGAGCTTCTAATTTAAGAATTGTTGTAGGCCAGGGTTTCTGTAGATTAGCTTTGCTTTTTGGAATTTTCGAAGGTCCTACTGGTTCTTGTGTAATAGTAGGGCATTCCTCTTTTTTAATTGAAAAATTCGTAGGTGCAGGGGAAGCTCCAGGAATTGGGATTTGAACCACTTTGTAGCCTAATTGATTATAAATATCCCCACATTGGCTTCACATATACTCTCTATATTGATCATCTTTTGTTCTTTTCTCTACCATGGCCACTACACAAGCTAAGGTATACAAATTAAGTTCCCTTTCATAGGCTTCCTTTGCCATTATCAGCTCTTGCTTGTAAGCTTCCAGTTCTAATATTATAAACTCATTCTCTTGTAAGAGAGAAGCCATTGATGGTTCTTGTGGTTGATCTGTCATCGGTGTATAAGGAGGGGTGACTGGTTTTTGTGTAACGGTCACAACCTTAGTAGTTGGTTCTTGTGGAGTGGCTACAAAATAAGTAGTTGATTCTTATGTTTCATCTACTTGATGTAAATAAAATAGTGTTGCATCACCCTAGGCATATGATTCTTGAATTTTAGGAATAAGGTCAACAACTATTTCTTGTGTTTCAACTGCAGCTAGTTCTTGTGTAACAACTATAGCTGGTTCTTGTGTTTGAGCTACTAAATGAGTAGTTAGTTCTTGTTTGATAGCTACTGTTGTAGCACCTAGGTCATTTGATTCTTGTATTTCAGGAATGAAGTCAGTAGTTGGTTCTTTTGTTTCAGCTGAAGCTAGTTCTAGTGTAACAGTTATAGCTAGTTCTTGTGTTTCATCTACTGAATGAGTAGCTGGCTCTTGTGTGACAGCTACTCAATGAGTAGTTGGTTCTTGTGTGACAGCTACTTGATGTAAATAAAATGATGTCGCAGCACCTTGGGCCTCTGGTTCTTGTGTTTTAGTGCCCATGGGTTGAATAGGTAAAAATTCTGGGATTTGGGAGGGCGGAGGTGTATGGGTTTTTAGCAAAATGGGTTGGGGGTTTAGGGTAGTTGCAGTAGTGGCTGCTTTTGTTGAATCCCTCATTCGTTTTTTAGGTAAAAAAGAAGGAAAAGTAGTAATTTGATTCTTTCTTTTACAAGTGGGTTTTTCCTTAGTGATGGGGCAGGGAGGGTTATCCGGTTTATCTACTTCAGAATCATCGCAAAGGATATGAATAGTAGGAGTAGATGATTCTAGTAAATTGTGGGACGGACATGGTATGGTAGGAGGGTTAATTGGATCAATTGGATTTGTAGGCAGATTAATAGGTATTTCCGAAGGGTCAGGAAGGTTTTGAGGTTTCTCTTCATGAGGATTTTTGGGATGTTCATAAGCTTATTGAGGGTTTATGGGTGGATTGTTTAGGAGAGGGTTTTGCTGGGAAAAACCCTTTTGGATGAGTAATTGAATGAGACGGTGATGGGTGAGGGAAAGGATGGGATTTTTAACCTGTTTACAATAATGAAACATATTTCTAAGACATCCAAGCAGATAGTAAGGAATATTGACCACTCTGGCATGTCATAAATGAGATAAAAAGACAAAGTTAGACTGGTAAACTACCTAGTATTGGCCTTCATGGGTAAGGTAATTCTTGAAAAAAATTTCAACTTTCGGCCAAGGAGGCGGCAACCAGCTAAGTCGAACACCCTGGGATTTAGGCTCAACTTGTTCTCCTGGCAAGAGAAAATCTTGTTGGGCATTAAGAATAATATGTTTGTGGCTGAACCAATGAATGATAGTGATGGGAAGACTCGAAACCTATGCTATATCATCCTCTGTGATTGGAATCCTAGCCCCTTGAACAATAGAATGGTCTTGTTGAATATTTTGAGCAAATTGAAGAACCTGTTGTTGATCAAATCCTTTGAGCCTCTGAAAATAACCCAGCCAACCTACCTGCTGAAAGATTTGGTAGATTTATGGATACAATTCTAGCAGGGTTGTCGTGACGGGTTCATATCGTAAAACAAGACCTCCCATAGCTATTCAGATCAGTAGAATGCAGAGTGAGAGAGTCAAGTAACTGCACTTGAACAGAGTAAGTTTTGTGAATGAGGGCATGCAAATGATGGTGAAAAAAATGAAATAATGGGTAAAAAGAAGTGATGGTAGTCGGTTTGTGTGAAATGATGACATAAAATTTTGATATTTCCCCCCCAACTATGGCTAAAATAGTGGCTTTAAGTGAATGGTAATAATGAATCGGGATCTTCTCATTAGCCATAGTTCAATTGTATTTACATATAAAGTTTACATACCTCATCTTTGCCTTTGATTCGTACTTCGAAAAATATAGTGCCTGTCCATAATAGATCTGTAGTGATCATGGGAGAAACTTGGGATTTATGAGAGAAATTGTATAAAGGTTTTGTTTAATCATGGGAGAAGGTAGTGAAAGGACAAAATGTAGTATGAAAAATAGGATAAGTGAGAGTGAAAGAGATGATGTTTTTATGACAGGAAATGCTGAAAAAGTGGTGTTTCAGCAACAAGAAAAGAATGGAAAAATGTTTGCTGAAGAGTAAAGTTTTAACAATGGAAAATATTACTGAAGGAATAGTGTTTTAGCAGTGGGAAAAAGGGAAAAATTGTTGTTGAAGAGTGGTGTTTCAACAATGGGAAAATGGGGAAAAATGTTGCTGAGGAGTGGTGTTTTAGCAATGGGGAAAAATGAGGAAAAAAAATTGTTGAAGAGTGGTGTTTCAGCAATGGGAAAATGGGGGAAATATTGTTGAAGAGTGGTGTTTCAACAATGGGAAAATGAGGAAAAATGTTGTTGAAGAGTGGTGTTTTAGCAATGGGGAAAATGAGGAAAAATGTTATTGAAGAGTGGTGTTTCAACAATGGGGAAAAATGAGGAAAAAAGTTGCTGAAGAGTGGTGTTTCAGCAATGGGGAAAAATGAGGAAAAATGTTGTTGAAGAGTGGTGTTTCAGCAATGGGAAAATGGAGGAAATATTTCTGAAGAGTGGTGTTTCAACAATGGGAAAAATGTGGAAAGGGAATGGAAAGGAAAGAAAATAGAAAGGGAATGAATGATGGGGATATTGAATGGGAAATGAAGATGAATGGATTGAAGAAAGAGGGAGCAATGCTTCACAAAATGAAGCTTTGATCTGCTTGTAGTAATATTGTCCTTTCTTGGTAGGCCTTTTCTTCAATCGAGAATCTACAAAAGAATCAATTGTAACATGCCATTCCTTGATAGGGATTATTAGTAAAAGAAATTTAATCTAATACTAAAGAAATAAAATTCAGAAAAATTAAATGCAATGAGGGGCAGGAGGCTCCTCTAAAAAGAGATAATGTGAATCTGCCATGCATGTATCCTTAAAATCTTCTTTGGAAATGGGGTGCTGGTACAGACAGAGCCGATGACCATTCACTAATAATGGTGTTTTAGAGTCGTCAATTGTTAGGAGCCTTACTGTTCCATTGGGGAAAACAGTATCCACTTCGTAAGGTCCTAGCCATCTTGTACATAGTTTCCCTTGAAATTCTTTAAATCGAGAATCATACAATAAATCCCAATTACCTTTTTAGAATTGCTTATGCTTGATGATTTTATAATGCAATTTGTTCTTTGTTGTTGAATCATAGTTGTTTGTTGAATGGGATCTAATATTTTTTCATCCAATTCATTAAGTTGCTACATCCTAGTTGTCTGTGCATCAGTCAAATCAAGGTTAACAGCTAAAGCAGTCCTTAAGGTTTTGATTTCAAATTCCATAGGAAAGATAACACTTTTTCCATAAACTAATTCATAGGGGTAGAATCCTGTAGTATTTCTCCAGGTATTTCTGTAAGCCCATAATGCTTCAAGGAGCCTTTGAGACCAATCCTTCTGGTTTTCCTTCACTGTTTTTGTGAGAATGGCTTCTATTACTTTATTTTTGCTTTCCACCTATCCATTGACTTGGGGGTGGTATGGTGTAGTCATTCTATGTTGAATATGATATTTTTGAAGGATGTCTTTAAAACCATGAGAAGTGAAAGGGGGTCCTCCATCTATGAATAATTCTCTAGGCACTCCAAATATGATACAGATATCTTCAAATAAAAAATCTAGAACGACTTCTTCAATAGATCTATGGAGTGATTTAGCCTCCACCCATTTGGTCATATATTCTGTGGATACCAATATATAAACATTTTTATTGGATGGAGGGTTAATGGGTCCTACAAAGTCTAAGGCCCATCTTTCAAATGGTTTGAGTAGGACCTGTGGGTTTAAAGGCATTTCATCTCTATGATTAGGTTGACCCATTCTTTGACAGCTATCACAGGCCTGAACATAGTTCTTTGCATATTTAAAATGTGAGGGCCAATAATAACCCATCCTGAGAATTTTATGTGTTGTTCTTTTATCAGCAAAATGCCCTCCACAAGGGCCATCATGACAAGCTTTTAGTAAATCATAAACCTCATCTTCTCTAATGCATCTTCGGATTTCTTGAACAAGTCCTGTGTGGAAAAGACACCCACTTATCCATCTATACCGAACACTTTGTTGAATGATTTTTCTTTTCTCTTGGTGGGATAGGTGTGGTGGTAACTTCCCTGTAACCAAATAATTAGTGATGTCTGCATACCATGGTGAGTGAGAAGATACTGAAAATAAAAATTCATCAGGAAAGGAATCATTAATTGGAGTATTATCATCAGGTGTTAACCGAGAAATAAAATCAACAACTACATTTTATTTTCCTGGTCGATCTACAATTGTAATGTCAAATTCTTCTAATAAAAGTAGCCATCTGGTGACTCGAGCATTTGTGACAGAATTTTTCATTAAATATTTAGTAGCTGAGTGATCAGTATGGACAAAAGTAGAATAGCCAGTGATGTAATGTCAAAATTTATTAATAGCATAGATAACTACTAAAAATTCCTTTTCGGTAACTCTATAGTTAAGTTCAACAGGACTCATATTCTTGCTAATAAAGTAGATGGCATAAGGGAGATGATTTTCTTCTTGTCCCAAGACAGCTCCTATTATAGTATCTGAAGCATCAGAGGATATATGAAAGGGAAGTACCCAATTAGGTCCTCTTAGAATAGGAGCTATAGATAACTGATGTTTGAGTGCATCAAATGCTTCCTGGCAAAGATTAGTCCACTTGAATCCAACATTTTTCTTAAGTAGCACAAACAAAGGAGAAGTTGTTTTCGATTTTTTTTTGATAAATCTTCTATAGTATCCAGCATGTCCTAAGAAACTTCTCACATCTGTTTGGGTTTTGGGAATAGGAAGGTCTTTAATGACTTGTATCTTGGATGGATCTACCTGAATTCCTTGAGATGAAATAAAATGTCCAAGTACCACTTCTTCACTCATCATCATATGACATTTTTCAGTGCTTAAGGAGAGGTGGGCTTGTATACATCGGTTAAGTACTTTCTCAAGATTTTGTAGTGCTTCCTCAAAAGAGACACCATAAGGGGTAAAATCATCCATAAAAGTTTCCATAGAGTCATTAATCATATTAGAAAAGATTCCTATAACTGCTCTTTGAAAGGTTGATGGTGCATTACATAGTCCAAATGGGAGGACTCTATAAGAAAAACTTCCCCATGGGCTAGTAAAAGTGGTCTTATCTTGGTCTTGGGGTGCAATGTTGATCTGGTTATACCAACTGAAACCATCTAAGAAAGAGAAGAATTTCTTCCTTGACAAACAATCTGACACCTGATCAATGAATGGTAATGGAAAGTGATCTTTTTGAGTGGTTTTATTTAAGGCTCTATAATCTACACACACTCTCCATTTCCTGTTTTTCTTAGGAACTATTACCAATGGGGAAACCCATTCACTGTTAGATATAGGATATATAAACCTTGCATTAAGCAATTTTTGAAGTTCCTCTTTAAGAATTTCTCTTAAATTAGGGTTCATTCGTCGTTGAGATTGCCAGATCGATCGAAAATCTTCCTTGATATAGATACGATGAGTACATAATTCAGGAGAGATTCCCTTCATATCTGTATAGTCCCATGTGAATGCTTCCTTATGTTCAACAAGTAACTTCATTAATTGTTGTGTTTCAGCAACTATGAAGTTGGGGTTTATATTCAGTGTTTTTCCAGGTTCAATCTCTACTGGTATACTTTTAGAAGAGATGGTAGCTGATGTTTGAGGTAGGTCTTCAGAGTTAAGGTTTTCCTAGGTATCTGACTCCAAAAGTGCAGCTAATTGATTATGTGTTTCTGGAGTCACAGAGGAGGTTTTACAAATAAAATTATTGATTACTTCATCCTCGGTGGCATCTTTAAGGCTTAAGGCTTGTCTGATAGCCAAGATAGGTTGATTAGTTTAATCATCACAGTCCACCCATAAGGAATTGTCATTATTAATCAAGGGTGTAGCGTGAGGGTAGAGGGTAAGATGTTTTTTCTCATATCCATTGGAGATTGTCATTGAACCAGATCTACAGCTGATAAAGACATCTGTTGTGGCTAGCCAAGGTCTGCCCAAAATTAGAGGATGACCCCCCAACTTTGTTTTAGGTTGTAATACCATGAAGTCAGCTCGATAATTCTAGGACTCAACTGAGATGATTAGGTCTTCAATGACTCCTTCCGATTTGATTGTAGAACAGTCAGCTAATTCTAGAATGGTTGGGGTATCTCTGATTTCATTCTTCAGTTGTAACAGTTGTGAAGTTTCAAGAGTCATAATATTGATAGCAGCACCTAAGTCTACCAGAACTCGAGGAATTATTGTTTTTTCAATTTTCACTGTGACAATAGGATGGCCAAGATCACCATATTTAACTAGAGGAGCTTTACCCGACATTAGTGTAGACAAATCACCCATGACATGAACTGTAAGGGGATTTTTATTTTTCCTACCGGGTTTCTTAACACAAATGTCTCACATAGTTCTGGTATAAATTGGTACATCTCTTAGTGCTTGTAATAATGGAATTTTGACATAGTGATGCAGGAGCATCACCAACATCAAGGGAGCCAGTGCGGAGACAATGGACAGCTGGAAAAGC
>JASDQU010103730.1:47139-60476 GCA_032191745.1 Picea mariana
TGATAAATCTTCTATAGTATCCAGCATGTCCTAAGAAACTTCTCACATCTGTTTGGGTTTTGGGAATAGGAAGGTCTTTAATGACTTGTATCTTGGATGGATCTACCTGAATTCCTTGAGATGAAATAAAATGTCCAAGTACCACTTCTTCACTCATCATCATATGACATTTTTCAGTGCTTAAGGAGAGGTGGGCTTGTATACATCGGTTAAGTACTTTCTCAAGATTTTGTAGTGCTTCCTCAAAAGAGACACCATAAGGGGTAAAATCATCCATAAAAGTTTCCATAGAGTCATTAATCATATTAGAAAAGATTCCTATAACTGCTCTTTGAAAGGTTGATGGTGCATTACATAGTCCAAATGGGAGGACTCTATAAGAAAAACTTCCCCATGGGCTAGTAAAAGTGGTCTTATCTTGGTCTTGGGGTGCAATGTTGATCTGGTTATACCAACTGAAACCATCTAAGAAAGAGAAGAATTTCTTCCTTGACAAACAATCTGACACCTGATCAATGAATGGTAATGGAAAGTGATCTTTTTGAGTGGTTTTATTTAAGGCTCTATAATCTACACACACTCTCCATTTCCTGTTTTTCTTAGGAACTATTACCAATGGGGAAACCCATTCACTGTTAGATATAGGATATATAAACCTTGCATTAAGCAATTTTTGAAGTTCCTCTTTAAGAATTTCTCTTAAATTAGGGTTCATTCGTCGTTGAGATTGCCAGATCGATCGAAAATCTTCCTTGATATAGATACGATGAGTACATAATTCAGGAGAGATTCCCTTCATATCTGTATAGTCCCATGTGAATGCTTCCTTATGTTCAACAAGTAACTTCATTAATTGTTGTGTTTCAGCAACTATGAAGTTGGGGTTTATATTCAGTGTTTTTCCAGGTTCAATCTCTACTGGTATACTTTTAGAAGAGATGGTAGCTGATGTTTGAGGTAGGTCTTCAGAGTTAAGGTTTTCCTAGGTATCTGACTCCAAAAGTGCAGCTAATTGATTATGTGTTTCTGGAGTCACAGAGGAGGTTTTACAAATAAAATTATTGATTACTTCATCCTCGGTGGCATCTTTAAGGCTTAAGGCTTGTCTGATAGCCAAGATAGGTTGATTAGTTTAATCATCACAGTCCACCCATAAGGAATTGTCATTATTAATCAAGGGTGTAGCGTGAGGGTAGAGGGTAAGATGTTTTTTCTCATATCCATTGGAGATTGTCATTGAACCAGATCTACAGCTGATAAAGACATCTGTTGTGGCTAGCCAAGGTCTGCCCAAAATTAGAGGATGACCCCCCAACTTTGTTTTAGGTTGTAATACCATGAAGTCAGCTCGATAATTCTAGGACTCAACTGAGATGATTAGGTCTTCAATGACTCCTTCCGATTTGATTGTAGAACAGTCAGCTAATTCTAGAATGGTTGGGGTATCTCTGATTTCATTCTTCAGTTGTAACAGTTGTGAAGTTTCAAGAGTCATAATATTGATAGCAGCACCTAAGTCTACCAGAACTCGAGGAATTATTGTTTTTTCAATTTTCACTGTGACAATAGGATGGCCAAGATCACCATATTTAACTAGAGGAGCTTTACCCGACATTAGTGTAGACAAATCACCCATGACATGAACTGTAAGGGGATTTTTATTTTTCCTACCGGGTTTCTTAACACAAATGTCTCACATAGTTCTGGTATAAATTGGTACATCTCTTAGTGCTTGTAATAATGGAATTTTGACATAGTGATGCAGGAGCATCACCAACATCAAGGGAGCCAGTGCGGAGACAATGGACAGCTGGAAAAGCACCCAGCACAAATTTTGAAATTACCTTGAACTTGATGCGTGATCTTAAATGAAGCCATTAAGAAGAAGCACACTTGTAAAATGTAAACGGACCTTGAGCGATTGCTCTCGTCCTTAGTAGGTAGAAGACATTTAAAGTAGTTAATGCAAGTAGGTAGAATTGAATGTGTAGATTAGACATATTTAGAGCGCAAGAGGGTAACGGGATATAGACACCCTCATTGTGTATTGTAACATAATCAGGAAGAAGAGAGAAGAGAGTTGTGTAAGAACACCCATGTACAGATATTTGGATTAATAGAAAGAGTTGATTCAAATTCATGGTTTCATGTTTGTTCTCTATGTATTTATGTTGAATGATATGCTCATGAATTTTTTCTTCCTATTATACATTTTCTTTATATGTTGTGTATATGATTTCATGTTTGAATTTGAAGTCTTGAAGGAAGAAGGAATGAGTTTCAATTGTTTCTCTATCTGAGCAAGGATTTCTGCAAGGAGTGCAGTCGAATTGTCTGCAAGGAGTGCGTTGACAAAGGGTTCAGAGAGGGTAGCTTTTGTTCTCATTCACACAAAAGTACAGTCAAGCACAAGATCCATGCAAGAAGTGCGCAAGCCGAGCTAAGTCTCAGGGTTGTGGACCTGAGTGAAGCATTGAGAGACTACTACTGTAGGTGTGCACATTGTCGAAGGAAATTCAACACTTGGAAGTGTCTGAAGGTTGCCACAAGGAGTGCGTTCAAGATTCTTCCCTAATACTCACAGTTATAAGGAATATCAGGGAGGATAAAGCCTTATAACCACTGAAAGGGTTTCACAGAAGTTGCACCTAGAAGAATTTAAGAAGGCGTTGAAAGTTTGCACGCAGGAGAATGAGTTCTACAGAGAAAAACATGTAGGTCATTCATAGAAATCATCAAGGTAGAACGGACGACCAAAATTCTCAGAGGAGATTTCACGAAGTCCCGGGAGCTGTCAAATATCACGGAGAAGCAGAGGGGTTACGGTGAAGGTGTTGAAGGGTTCTAAGCTCAGATGGGGCAGGACCTTAGATCCAAGCCATAAGGGCCATTGGATTTACATGTGGATATGTATATTTGGATTTCGTGGGTGGAAGTCTCGTAAACTTTGCAACGGGAATCGCAAAATCATGAAACATGATATCCCGAAAGACAAGAGGATTTGTGTGGGCCACGAAGGAGTCAGCGAGGTGGACAGGTGGCACGCTGTTTCAGAGTTTCGTGGGGTGAAATCCTGAAAACATTACATTAGGATTTACGATACTGCGAAGTCCAAGGTCCCGACAGAAGTGAAGTGGCATTGAAAAGTCAAATCTCACAAGCATATCGGAGTTTCGGAAAATCGGGATTCCGGAGTCGGGGAGACAAGTTTCTCGACATCGCGATCGCTCGAAATCGCGATAGGAAAAATCCTGAAAGGAGAAAGGAATGGTCAGCGTTGATTGTTTCGGGTTTCATGGATTTGAGAGCCGAACGCTAGACCACTGGATTCGCAAAGTTGCAAAATCCAATCTCCCAAGTGTAACGAGGGGATCCCATAAGAGTTTGTTGTGGGTGCAGATTTCTCGATAGCGAAATAGAAGAGCTATTTAGATTTCTTCGGGCCATGGAAAAGGAAATATCCTGTGTCAACGTGGACTTTCCAACCTGCAGGTTGTGAGGGGGCGGTCGTCGATGTCATTTTGGTATCAGAGCATAGAAAGGTTCTTTGCTTTCTATAGCAGATAAATAAGATTCACCATGCCACCAAGGAGAAGGGACATGCAAACACCCAATCCACCAGAGGATAGGGAAATGATGAGAAGAAGAGGTAGGCAGATGATAGATCCAGCTATGGAGAGAGAGATGCATGATCTACGAGCTAGTCTTGAGGACATGGAGATAGCGCAAAGATGCACAGTTAGTGCAGGGGATCTTAGTGATTCTGAAAGAG
The DNA here is from genome assembly GCA_032191745.1 of Picea mariana. Classification (NCBI taxonomy): domain Eukaryota; kingdom Viridiplantae; phylum Streptophyta; class Pinopsida; order Pinales; family Pinaceae; genus Picea; species Picea mariana. Next base: position 50,912 of record JASDQU010103730.1, read on the forward strand.
AAGTTGAGGTTGAACATGAAGAAGAAGTTGCAGATGAAGATGCATCAAATGAACGTTTGATTAGAGCTATTGCAAGAATGGGTGCAAGAGCAAAGATGGACATTCCAGTTTATGAGGGAAATATGGATGCAGAGGAGCTTCTAGACTGGATTAGATCTCTAGACACATAATTTGACTATGAAGATGTCGAAGAGGACAAGAAGGTCAAGCATGCTATCACAAGATTGAAGGGACATGCATCATTATGGTGGGATGAACTACAAGCTGACAGATGCTACAAGGGCAAGTAGAAGATCAAGAGCTGCGATAGAATGATTGCAAAGATGAAGGTGAAATTCATCCCTAGGGATTATCAAATTACTCTATTCAGGAGAATGTAGAACCTAAGACAGAAGCTGATGACAGTGAAAGAATACATTGAAGAATTCTACAAGCTAAACATCAGGGCAGGTCCTTAGGAGAGAGATGATGAAAAAGTTTCCATATGTATGAATGGCCTGAGATATGATATCCAGGATGAGATGAGCATGGTAACCATTTGAACAGTGGAAGATGCTTATCAGATGTCTCTGAAAGTGGAAGAGAAGCTGAGATAAAAGCAGAGTCAGAGAGGCCAAGGTAGAAGTCAGCCTAGAGGAAAATCAGTTGCCTAGAACAAATATCAGAAGCCAAAAGAGGACTGGAAGAAACCTCAGACTTGAACTGAGAGAGGTGGAAACTCATAGCGAGGGCAGCATAATGAGTAGAGAGGAGATTATGCTGACAATAACACTTTTCCTTGTACTAGAGGTAGAGGAAGAGGAAGAGGTGGAGTAATAACATTCTTCACATGTCATAAGAATGGGCACAATTCTTATGAGTGTCCAGACAAGAAGAAAGAAGGGGCATAAGCTCACATCGCCGAAGCACAGAGGTGGGATTTTGAGGCAGAAGATGCTGAAGGCGAAAGATCGTTGATGATGTGAAAATTCCTTTTGACACCGGAGAAGGAAGTGGAGAGTTCAATCCAAAGGACTAGACTTTTCAGGACTTCTTGCAAGACCAAGGACAGGGTATGCAAGGTCATTGTAGACAATGGTATCACGGATAATCTTGTTTCAACTGAGATGGTAAAGAAGTTGGAGTTGGAGATGACTGATCATTCAAGCCCATACAGAGTTTCGTGGCTACAAAAAGGACACCAGGTAACTGTCACTAAACAATGTTTAGTTGAATTTAAGATAGGAGGATATAATGATAAGATATTATGTGATGTTATTCCTATGGATGTTTGTCATCTATTGCTGGGTAGACCATGGCAATATGACAAAAATGTGATTCATGACAGGAGAATGAACACATACACCCTAGAGAAGAATGGGAGGACTCACATGTTGCTTCCAATCAAGGATAAGGAGGTGAAACTGGAAGTAAGAAACATAGTACTTCTCATGAGTGGGAAGGAACTTCTTACAGAGGTTAAGAAGAAGGAGAAACACAATTCATTATGGTTAGAAAGCCTATAATTGTTTTGACCAGCACAAGGGTGGATGATTTACCAGAGAAAGTTCAGAAACTACTGGAAGAGTTCGTTGACATAGTAGTGGATGAATTACCTCATTCATTTCCACCGATTAGAAGTGTGATTCATCACATTGATCTCATACCAGGAGCCAGTTTTCCAAACAAAGACATGTACAGGTTGATGCCGCAAGAGAATGAAGAGGTTAAAAGGCAAGTCCAGGAGTTGTTGGAAAAAGGTTTGGTTAAGGAAAGCTTGAGTCCATGTGTTGTTCCACCAGTACTCAGTCTGAAGAAAGATAGAGGCTCGAGGATGTGTACTGACTCGAGGGAGATTAATAAGATAACCATCAGGTATAGATTTCCATTTCTGAGGATGGATGATCTGATGGATTGATTGAGTGGGGAAAAATATTTTTCAAAGATTGATTTGAAAAGCGGTTATCACCAGATCCGCATGAGAGAAGGTGATGAATGGAAGACAACATTCAAAACCAACGAAGGGTTGTATGAAAGGCTTGTTATGCCATTNTCACATTGATCTCATACCAGGAGCCAGTTTTCCAAACAAAGACATGTACAGGTTGATGCCGCAAGAGAATGAAGAGGTTAAAAGGCAAGTCCAGGAGTTGTTGCAAAAAGGTTTGGTTAAGGAAAGCTTGAGTCCATGTGTTGTTCCACCAGTACTCAGTCTGAAGAAAGATAGAGGCTGGAGGATGTGTACTGACTCGAGGGAGATTAATAAGATAACCATCAGGTACAGATTTCCATTGCCGAGGATGGATGATCTGATGGATTGATTGAGTGGGGAAAAATATTTTTCAAAGATTGATTTGAAAAGCGGTTATCACCAGATCCGCATGAGAGAAGGTGATGAATGGAAGACAACATTCAAAACCAACGAAGGGTTGTATGAAAGGCTTGTTATGCCATTTGGATTAACAAATGTGATGAGTAGCTTCATGAGGTTGATGAACAAAGTCCTGAGGGAGTTCATCGGAAAATTTGTTATCATGTATTTAGATGACATACTGGTTTCCAGTAAAATAGTGGCAGAGCATCTGAAAAATTTGGCTACAGTGATGCAGAGGTTACAGCAGGAGAAGTTGTTGATAAACATTAAGAAGTCTTCATTCATGAAGACAGATCTCATTTACTTGGGATTTGTTATTTCTGTAGATGATTTGAATATGGATCCAGATAAGGTGGAGGTAATAAAAAATTGGCCATCACCGAAGAATATATTTGAGGTGAGAAGTTTTCACGGATTGCCTAGTTTCTACTGGAAGTTCATCAGGAATTTTAGTGGAATTAGTGCAGCGATGATGGACACCATGAGAAAAAGACACAAATATTTTCACTGGATTGAGGAAGTTGAAAAGAGTTTTAATCTGTGGAAGAGGAAGATTACGGAACAACCAGTTCTGGTGTTGTCGGATTTCCATAATACATTTCAAGTGAAATGCGATGCAAGTGGGTTTGCAATAGGGGTAGTCTTGAGTCAAGAAGACAGACCGATAGCATACTTTAGCAAGAATCTGAATGAAGTGAAAGTGAAGTACTCCACATATGACAAGGGGTTCTATGCTATCATTCAGGGGTTGAAGAAATGGAGGCATTACTTGATCCCAAAAGAGTTTGTATTATACAGTGATAATCATGCACTGCAGTTTGTGACTCAACAGGAAAAGTTGAATCAGAGACATGTCAAATGGGTTGAGTATATGCAGAATTTCACTTTTGTGATTAAACATATTTTGAGTACTGCTAACAAAGTGGCTGATGCTTTGAGCAGGAATTGTTTGTTGTTGCGGGAGTTCAATGTCAAAACGTTAGGTTTTGATGATCTCAGGGACATGTACGCTGATGATCAAGATTTTAAGGAGGCGTTTGATGCAGCTGAGAATCCAATTCTTAGAGACAAAAGCCAATGGATAGAATACATGATCCAAGAAGGGTTATTGTTTAGAGGTAATTAGCTATGTATTCTGAAATGCTCCATGAGGGAGAATTTGTTGAAGGAGAAACACAGTGGAGGATTCGCAGGGCACTTTGGTCATGACAAGACATTCGCAAAGCTGAATGAGTCATATTTTTGGCTGGGAGTGCGAGCAGACGTCAAGCGATTCGTAGACAGATGCAGAATTTTCCAGCATTCGAAGGGAAGGAAGCAGAATACAAGGTTTTATCAGCCATTACCCATACCATAAAGGCCATGCGATGAAATCATCATGGATTTCATATTGGGGTTTCCAAGAATGCAAAGAGGTTTTGATTCAATCTTTGTGGTGGTGGATAGGTTTTCCAAAATGGCACACTTCATTCCATGTCAGAAGACGAGTGACGCAACTCACATTGTGAATCTGTTTTTCAAAGAAGTCATTCGACTTCATGGGTTGCCAAGAAGCATGGTTTCGGATCGAGACACAAAATTCATAGGGAACTTTTGGAGGACTTTATGGAAGAAGCTGGGAACTAAATTGTCGTTTAGTTTATCTTATCATCCTTAGACGGATGGATAGACAGAAGTGGTAAACAGAAGTCTGGGAGACTTGCTGAGAATCTTGGTGATAGAGCACCACAGCCAGTGGGAAAACATATTACCATAGGCGGAATTTGCTTATAACGACTCAGTTAATAGAATCATAGGGCAGAGTCCATTTCAGATTGTTTATGGCATGCAGCCGAGGGGAATTTCTGAGCTGAGAGATTCAGAACAGATTGGAACTAGTAGCGCTAGTGAAGAAGAATTTGTGGAAGCGATGAGGGAACTTCACAGCTAGGTGAAGGAGCGATTGCAGAGTTCGAGCCAGGAATATAAGCGCAGAATAGATCAGCACAGAAGAAAACTTCAATTTGAGGTTGGTGACTTGATTCTATCACATTTGCGAAAGGAAAGGTTCCCGAGAGGAACATATAATAAGCTGAAGATGAATAAAATCGAACCATGTAAGCTTTTGAAGAAATTTGGGGTGAATTCTTACGAGATTGAATTACCCGATGGGATAAGAATTTCTCCAATATTCAATATCTTGGATTTGTACCCATATAGAGTGTGGGAAGCAGGAGAAGAAACCGAACAGCTAGAGGTTCAGTGGCGAAAGCAGATGCCAGTTGCAGAAAATCCGCAGATGGAGCGCATACTAGATAAAAGAGTGAGCAAGAGCACCAGGTGAAAGATATACTTTGAGTATCTGGTAAAATGGAAGAACCATCCAGTTGAAGATGCTAGCTGGGAGAATGAAGAGGAGATATAGAAGCATGGACAAACCATGTGTGAGCTCATGGACAGGAGCCCATGAAAATTTTCAAGCCAGAGAGTATGATGCAGGAGCATCACCAACATCAAGCGAGCCACCATGGATACAACAGATAGCTGGAAAAGTGCCCAGCACAAATTTTGAAATTACCTTAAAGTTGATGCGCGATCTTAAATGAAGCCATTAAGAAGAAGCACACTTGTAAAATGTAAATGGACCTTGAGCGATTTCTCTCATCCTTAGTAGGTAGAAGGCACTTAAAGTAGTTAATGCAAGTAGGTAGAATTGAATGTTTAGATTAGACAGCTTTAGAGTGAAAGGGGGAAACAGGATATAGACACCCTCATTATGTATTGTAACATAATCAAGAAGAAGAGAGAATAGAGAAGAAGCACATAGTTGTGTAAGAACACCCATGTACAGATATTTGGATTAATAGAAAGAGTTGATTCAAATTCATCGTTTCGTGTTTGTTCTCTATGTCTTTATGTTGAATGATATGCTCATGAATGTTTTCTTCCTGTTATACATTTGCTTTATATGTTGTGTATATGATTTCATGTTTGAGTTTGAAGTCTGGAAGGAAGAAGGAATGAGTTTCAATTGTTTCTCTATCTGAGCAAGGGTTCCTGCAAGGAGTGTAGTCGAATTGTCCACAAGGAGTGCATTGACAAAGGGTTCAGAGAGAGTAGCTTTTGTTCTCATTCACACAGAATTTCAGTCAAGCATAGGAGCCATGCAGGAAGTGTGCAGGCTGAGCTAAGTCTCAGGGTTGTGGACCGGAGTGAAGCATTGAGAGACTGCTGCTGTAGGTGTGCGCAGGGTCGAAGGAAATTTAGCACTTGGAAGTGTCTGAAGGTTGCTGTAAGGAGTGCATGCAAGAGTCTTTCCTAAGACTCGGAGTTATAAGGAAGCTCAATAAGGATAAATCCTTATAACCATTGAAAGTTTTGCACATAAGTTTTACCTGGAAGAATTTAAGAAGGCGTCGTAAGTTTGCGCATGGGAGAACGAGTTCCGCGTTGAAAAACACTTAGGTCATTTGCAGAAATCGTCAAGGAAGAACGCACAAATGAAATTCTCTGAGGAGATTTTGTGAAGTCCCAGGAGTCGTCAAATATCATGGAGAAGCAGAGGGGTTACGACGAAGGCGTCGAAGGGTTCTAAGCTCATAAGGGGCAGGACCATATATCCAAGCCATAAGGGCTGTTGGATTTACACGTGGATATGTATATCGGGTTTTCGTGGGTGGAAGTCCCGTAAACTTTGCAACGGGAATCACGAAATCATGAAACGTGATATCCCAAAAGCCAGGAGGATTTGTGTGGGGCACGGAGAAGTCAGCGAGGTGGATAGGTGGCATGTTATTCTGGAGTTTCGTGGGGTGAAATATTGAAAACATTGCATTAGGATTCACGATACTGTGAAGTCCGAGGTCCCAATAGAAGTGAAGTGGCATTGAAAATTCAAAGCTCACTAGCGTATCGGAGTTTCGGCAAATCAAGATTCGGTAGTCAGGGAGACAAGTTTCTCAACATCGCGATCGCTCAAAATTGTGATAGGGAAAATCCCGAAAGGAGAAAGGAAAGGTCAGCATTGACTATTTCGGGTTTCGGGGATTCGAGAGCTAAATGCTTGACCACTGGATTTGCAAAGTCGCGAAGTCCGATCTCCCAAGTGTAAAGAGGGGATCCCATGAGATGTTGTGGGTGTATATTTCCCGATAGGGAAATAGAAGAGCTATTTAGAGTTCTTCGGGCCATGGAAAAGGAAAGATCCTATGTCGACGTGGAATTTTCGACCTGCGGGTTGTGAGGTTGCGTGCGTCGGCGTCACATAGAGATTTTGTAATTCCCCTAGAAGATTGAAATTAGGTGGCTCAAGAGTTTTAATCAAAGCTAAATGCTCAGGAAATGGTGATTCTGCTATTTCAGCAATAGTGTTTGAAGACAGTTGTACCTCTTCAGGTAAATCATGTTTTTTATTTCTTCTTTATCAAGATCAGAAGAGGTAACATCATGAATGATAGGTTCTACTATTTTCCCAGATCGTAAATGAATATCATTGCATTGTGTAGGGAAAAGAGAAAGTATAGGCTGGTTTTGAATATCAATGCACTGCATCACCTTATTATTGGGGTTAGGGTTAGGTTGTACAGGTAGTTGGGGCCTCATAATTTGATTATTCAGTGGATCACCTGATGGTAAAGGGAGTGGTTGCTAAAATTGTGATTGAAATTGAGGAAATTGATTTGGGAACGGGGGTTGTTGACCTCTCCAATTTGGATTCCATTGGTTAAGGTAAGGTTGTTGTTGTGAAGGCCAAGGCATCCATATTGTTGGATCTACAAAGGGAGGGTTTGCTTGTTGCATGGGTGGGTAATTCATTTGATTGGAGGGTGGGTATTGCATTTGATTAAAGGGAGGGTAATTTGCTTGACTAAAAGAAGGATAATTATTCCAACGATTAAAAGATGTAAATGGTATATTAGGATTTATACCTTGTCCCCGTGGTTTCCATTGCCTTCTCTGTGTCAACAGATAGACAAATTCAGCTTCTTCATTAGTTGGTTGTAATGTTGCTTTGATTCCTGGTAAAGAAGGGCATTGTTGAGTTTCATGATCCTTATCACAAATGGTGCAAATTGGCTTTTTGTCCAATGGGCATTCCCTTCGTGGGTTCTTTTCTCTGCATTTGGAACAAAAGATGGACAGAGCTGCTTCTGCTTCATCTCGTTTCTTTTTAATATGCAAGGTGTCAATTTGTGAAGAAAAAGAACTTAACATTTTAGTTTTAAAATCCTCAAGTAAATTACCTATTTCGACTCTTGTTGCTCCTCCACTGGCTGATTTTTGAACTCTTGAAAATGTGGTATCCTTGTTGTTTTATCTATTCCTTCCAACTCATATTGAACATATTTTACAGAGGTTAACAATTTCATCATATGATTCATTAGATATGTGATGCAGGAGCATCACAACAACAAGCGAGCATGGGACAAAACGCCAACGCATTTTGGCACATGATGAATTGTTTGAAATGTTTTGATGTTTGATATGCCCAACTTAAATGTAATAGTTAAGAAAGAGCGTACTTGTAGATTGTAAGCATACCTTGAGCGTCTTGTGGACAGGAGCCCATGGAAATTTTCAAGCAAGGGAGTATGATGCAAGAGCATCTCAAGCGAGCCAGTGCGAAGACAAAAGACAGCTGGAAAAGCGCCCAACGCAAATTTCGAAAATGTCTTGAAGAATTAATGAAGTCATCAAGTGGAGGCACACTTGTAAAATTTAAAAGGACCTTGAGTGATCTACTCTCGTCCTTAGTAGGTAAAAGGCATTTACAATAGTTAATGCAAGTAGATAGAAATTAATGTGTAGATTAGACAGTTTAGAATGAGAGAGGGAAACGAGATATAAACACCCTCAATGTGTATTGTAAAATAGATTATGCCAATTGAGAGCATAGTAGAGAAGAACATTACCAAGAGAGAAGAGCATATAGAGCTCGAATAAAGAAGCTATGTTTGAAAAAGACCCATGTACAGAGATTTGAGTTAATAGAAGAAGTCTTAATTCAGATTCATGCCGTTGTATTTGTTTCTTGTACGGGTATGCTAAATGGTATGTTCATGGTTTTATTCTTTCTGTCATGCAATTTCTTTATGCTATGTATNTTGAGAGCATAGTAGAGAAGAACATTACCAAGAGAGAAAATCATACAGAGCTCGAATAAAGAAGCTGTGTTTGAAAAAGACCCATGTACAGAGATTTGAGTTAATAGAAGAAGTCTTAATTCAGATTCATGCCGTTGTATTTGTTTCTTGTACGGGTATGCTAAATGGTATGTTCATGGTTTTATTCTTTCTGTCATGCAATTTCTTTATGCTATGTATGAATGATTTATTTTTGAATGTTTGAAATCTAAAAGAGAGAGAGTAAGGGAAATGAGTTTCAATTGTTTCTCTATCTGAGCAAGAGTTCCTACAAGTGCAATTGAATTGTCCACAACGAGTGCGTTGACAAAGGGTTCAGAGGTTTGTCTCTAAAAGCTCAGTTAAGATAGCTTTTGTGCTCATTCCCATAGAAGTGAAGCTAGGAACAGGAGCTGTGCAAGGAGTGCACAGGCCGAGTAAAGTCTTAGAGTTGTGAACTTGAGTGAATTATTGAGAGACTGTTGCTGCAGGGTGTGCACAAAGTTGAAGGAAGTTGGACACTTGGAAGTGTTTGAAGGTATGATGCAATGAGTGCGTGCAGGAGTCTTTTTCAAGACTCAGAGTTTGAGAAATATTAGAAGGGATAGAGTCTCCATAGTCGGTGAAGAAAGAACAGGAAGTTTGTGCATTGGAACAGTGAGAAGGCATCGCAAGTTTGGGTCGCAGGTGGTTAAGTACCATGAAAAAACACTTTGGTAAAAAGTTGCAGACATCCTTGAGAAGGAAAGAATGGATGGTTGGAATTCTCTGTGAAAAATTCATGAAGTCCCGTGAGCCATCATATCTCACGGAGGAGCAGGGGAGATACGATGAGTGCTTTCTATAGTTTTAAGCTCAGGAGAGGCAAAACCATAGATTCAAGCCAACAAGGGCTGTTGGATTTACAAGTGGGTTTCTATTTCGGGGTTTCGTAGATTAAAGTCTCGTAATCTCCGCAACAGGACTCACGAAATCATGAAACGCAAAGTCCCAAAGGGACAAGAAAATTGTGTGGGCCATAGAATTAGAAGGGTGGACAAGTGGCGCACTATCAACACAAAATTCAAATTTCATTGACCATTTCGGGGTTTCATGGGGTGAAGTCTCGAAA
>JASDQU010103730.1:73753-100250 GCA_032191745.1 Picea mariana
GGAAAACAAAGGAAGTTGGTGCTTCCAATGAATGTAATTCTTCAAGACATATAAGATAAAACATTCTGTGGTTTTCTCCCAATTTGGGTTTCCACGTAAAACATTGGTGTACTGTGTATGTCTGTGATTGTTCATTTATTATTGCTCATTATTGGATAATAATTCTACATTGATATAACACTTGGATTATTTGGAGAAAAAATATTATAATTACACTATTACCGATTCAACCCCCCTCCTCTCTCAGTAATCCAACAACATTACGTACCTAGTTTTAGTCATTCTCTTAATTGGGAAATAGCTAATTATATGACGATAGGATAGGTTGTATGATATTAATTTTAAGATTATAAATTATAAACACTTTTGAATTTTCTCAGTATTTCTTCATGATTATATAGAAATGATACAACCAAAATCATCAAATCCATATAATATAACAAGATTGATGAGTGTCTCAAAAGGGGTTTATTTTTTTCCCAGAGCCAAAATTCATACGATTTACAATTGTTTTCAAGGTCAAAATAAGTTTTCTATGCTTCATTTATCCTTTTCTCAATGCTATAATTTCAATTAAACTTGTCATTAAGGTAAACTCCAAGACATTTATATGAAGAAAATTCCTCTAAGTTGTTATTGGCATGTATCCTAATGGGTTAGCATATGTAGGTGTCAACTTCCATTAAATTGTTATTATATTTTACCTCCCTACGATAATGGTGTTAGCCATATGGGATAGAAAGGGATAACTACCCTTTTTCCAAGGATGATTATGAAGCAGAAAGGAGGAGTCTTTGAAAAAGGTGGTAGGGAAGGTGATAAAAGTGGAAGAAAAGAAAGAGTGTGGGTTGGCTAATTTGGAGGAGAAATAATTCTTGAAAATTGAAGAGGACTTAAAACTACTTTATTTGTTATTCACATATTACTTTATTGTGTCCTAGATTGTTGTTGTTGTTTGTGAAACTTTGGAGATGGAGGGATATGATGTTAGGTTTAATAATCAACAACAAATAAACTCAAAACTGTATCAAGCAAGGGAGATAGGGAGTTTATAGTTAAGAAATCCCTTAGTGGAAATCCCTTAGTTTATAATACAATTAGGTCCCTTTATGTAACTTTAGGTGGCCATAAAATATTTCAAAGTTATGTATTTAGTTCAACCATATCCACAACTATCCAACAATTTGTCCTTAAATCTCTCAAGTGATCCAAATATATAATATAACATTTGCACAGTTCATATGTTATATAATATAACATTATCCAATTTGTGATCAGATGAGAGTGCACCACTTAGTAAAGCAAGATTTCTTATGTGCCAAGATTAAAGGCATAACAAGTTGTTGTACAGTAAACAATGAATCCCATCCAACCATCATATATTATACACTATAACAAGTAAACTATGTAAAATATATTTGAAAATATGGAAAATATATTGAATAATCGAATTTCAAAACAAAACATCCTAGAAAAGCATTTTCTAGATCACAAAGATAATGTAAGAATATCACCTAAACTACTCCATCAACATCATTGTAGACATTACCATTTGGAACCATTAATTTTGTGACAATTAAGACTCACTCAATTGCATCTTCTTCAAAATATATACACCATTAAAACTCACAATACTATTTGTAGAAATAGGCTTCATTACCACCATAAAGTTTGTGACAATTAAGAATCACTCAATTGCATCTTCTTCAAAATATATATCCCATTAAAACTCACATTACTATGTTTACAATATTTTATGATGTACTTACATTTGAAATTATTGTCATGATTGCTCTTAATCAACGTGAATTTCCACTTTATATGACTATATTTTATCTAGGTTTCTAACTCCAACTAATCCTCACAAATATTACATTTTCTCCACCTCATGTTAATTTATATTAGGAATATGAACAACTCTCATACCCATCCCATGTAACATGACAATAAAGGAATTAGTATAAAAACTCAATGACATTTAAACAATGCTAATGGGAAGTTTAGCAATGGCATATAATCCATGTTCATGCAAGACCTTCACCTCGTCGTGATTAAAACATGTTGATGTTATTAGTGGGTGTGTGAGGTTATGAAGATTATCTTTGTTTTGGGGATTCTAATGCATTGCATTATATGTGGTCTTAGTGGATCCAACCATATGGAACTTTTAAGGAATCTTAAAGAAATGTTCTAATACATTTTTTTAGTGGATCCAACCATAGGGAACTTTTAATGAATCCCCTTGCTTGTTGTTTTTCTGAATTGATTTCCCTTGGGGAACCCAAATTTTGATTTCAATGACTTCTATGTGTGGGTTTTATAGATTATTATGAAAATATTGTGGTTTTATCTTCTATCCCTTATCCCTTTAGTCATCAGTCCATTCGGTCAGGAGCCGAATCGACGGTTGTCACTTCGGTGTTTAAAGACCTATAGATTCAAATGCCCTTCTTTTCTGTGCATGGATGATGAGTGAAGGATAAGAATTTTCCCTGATGTCTATCCCTTACTTATCTTTGAGTTGACTGATTCATGGTTGAATGTTTAGTCTTTGTGCCTTCTTATGAATGAGTATCTCTGTGGTGTAATTGATTAAAACTTTGATTTCTCTCTGCGTTTTTAATTTCTTTAACTTGGGTACATCTCTGCATTTTTATTGATAGACTCTGCATTGTGGATAGATATTGAGGAGAGATGGCGACACATGATTCTCCAAACATTCCTCGCAAACACTCTAGGTTCTCCCAAGAAGGAAGAACAAGAACTCCTTCTTCGACTTAGACTCCGAGTGACCAACAACAATCTCGTCATAGGAGATTTTCAAATGAGTCTGTGAATATATCAACTGCAGAATGTGCTCAAACAAGTGCTATGGATGCATCCTTCTTAGATAGGTTGCACATTGATACTCCTACACCTGATAATGTAAGGAATACCTCAGGACAAGAGAATATTTATGGTAATTTTATTTGATTTTATTTATTTTTGTTGTATTTTTGTGTATTTAAATTTATGTGAAGTTAAATGTTGTAATTACTTTCAAATGTGTGTGTAGACAATGAGTTTAGAGCAAGGCACGACATTGAAAGAGATATTAGTTGTCACGAAGATTCAAATGTTGGTGCAGAGGGCGAAGGTGGATTTAGGAGGCCACGTTATCAAGAAACAAAAGATTACATGCCTATGTCCACCTATCCTTCAGATGTTGGTGATGAACTTCCCTAGGAAGGGATTACTGAAGCAATGACGTTTGAGCGATGATCGAGTGTTAAAAGGAGGTTGGAAAATGATTTGGTGGTCTTGGAACTCCCTCAGGAGTAAATAAAGTTTGCAAATTGTTTTTCATTCACTGGAAAACTTTACCGACTCATATCAGAAGATGGGGCCAACCACTGACATTTTTGTCGATCTAACGAGGTGGAGAAAGTTAGAGGTGATGGGCCCTGATAAATGGGAGGTAGTAAAAAATAGAGTTTCAAAAGAAGACACCATTTCGATGTTCAATTTCAAATAGGGCCCAAATTGAAAGATGTTGATGGGGCAATATTTTAAGCACCCTGACATTGTAGGACATTTGTATAACAGATTTTTGGCGGCATATGGGAAATTGTCATGGAACGATGAGGTTCCACACTATTTTGCAAGATACTTTTTTGCAGAGTTTTCTTACACATGCACCTTGATTATACTAGTCTATCATCCAAATATTATGGGATTGGTAAAGGACAAACATATGATCACAAAGGGGCATATTGAAATGCGACATTGTCGATGCCTCCAAAACCTTTATTACCTCGCCTAACAGGGACATTTGATTCATATTCAGAGTTGCAGGCTACATCAGAGGTTGGCAAAGAGGCCAAAAATGCAATCAGAGAAAATTTGGAAGCAATTTTTTATGGTGTTGATGTTGGCATGAACCGTCAGTGAGCAGAAGCCACTTCTCGGGCCATATTTTTTTATAAAACAGATGCGGAGTTAGATACCATATCAACAAAAGATGTTTTGGAGTATGCAAAATTTTATCGGGATAGTTGGAAGAAGGTCATTTAGAATGATGACCCTAACAACAGATTGGTATGTGTTCTAGTTAGTAAATTTTTGACGCATTTTAGGATAGTTTACTTCTAATTCTAGATTTAGATATCTTTTTATCTATAGAAATAATCGAGTTGTTATTTCCATTAATTGTAGTTTGGAGATATATTAAATGAATATTCAGTAAGTAGGGGACATGATTCCACAAGTTTAAATTTGGATGGGTTGAATTATGTATGTGTTTTCTAATAGTTGTTCAATTTCCACTCTTTTGAATAAGAGATCACATTGAATCCTAGATTTAATTCTTAGTTGTGTTGTTCACAGATCCCTATTCCATCTCCTACTGCTTGGGTAGGCTTGTCTCAATTCTCATTAGGAGAGTTTGAAGAGGGYGGGAGTTCACAGGTATCATTCAATGTTTTAAAATCATTTAAATTTAATGTGTTATAATCATTTAAATTTAATTTTTCAAATTTTCAAATTTGAAATGTGTTATATAGGCTACTGTAGAGAAGAGAGTACTTGAGAGTGTGCTTGGGAGGGAGATTGGGATTGAGAAGGAAGAAGAGGAAGCACTAGATTTGGGAAGGATGCGTCCATTCAAGATGATTCATAAATGTATGTTTTTGACTTTTATCAAATTTTTGTTTTCTCAAATTTTTAGTTTGGCCTTTCCTATTCAACGCTTTGATCAATTATTTTGAAATATATAGAACCCCTAGATAATTTTATCGTTGTATTAAATGGTGTACATTCAAAATTATTTAAATTTAGATCATGATGAAGACCTAATTTTGAACTTGAACATTTGAATATTTGAGAACGGACTCTATCCCACATCAAAAAAGGGAATGTTTCTAAATTTTCTTTGATTGCACTCCTTGCTTTCTTGTCCAAGAATGTCATAGTATGGACATTTGTGTTTTCTTCATACAATGAAGTGAATTCCTTCTTGCCAGGGTATTGCCAAACTCTTAATTAAATTGGTTACTAATCACAAAAAACAACATTCAATTAGATTTACAAATAATCTCACACATATTGTATATATGTGAGCTAGCTCACACATATTGTATATGTGAGATAAATCACACATAATTTCAAAGAGCATTTGATTATATCTAGTATGAATACATCCCATTTAAATGGTTTTTGAAGAATGACTTAATATACATGTGCAGATTTGTGTTTTCTTCATGTACATGCAAGATTATATGAGAACATTTGTTCCACCACAGAAAGAGGAGATAAGTATTTTCAGAAGAATGATTTTTAAAATGGATATTTGTGAACATTTTGTAAAATCCCCAATCGTTACGACTACATGCAAAATCGGAAGTGCAATTTTTTTTTTTTTAAAGGCAAGAAGGCGATGAAGGCAACAGTAACCACACAACTAAAGACAAACACAAGCATGTCCTCTAGGCAACAGACAACTATGAATCCATGCCCTGGGCACAAGGGAAACTGGGCAAACATGCGCAGAACAAAAAGGAGGAATGACTACCCACCTGACGCAAACAAGACACGCCTACAAGCTAAGGGAAAACAACCCTCTAATGACACATGACTAAAGATGAACAAGACTAAAACCTCAAGGTGCGCGAACCCAACGCATGAAGGTGTTACACCCTGGCTCCAAGAGAAACTTACAACACTTGAAAACACTCACACTGAATGCACCGAATATGACCAAGTTCTCATTCGCCGCTATCCAATAGGGCGCGCCATGATCCCCTCATTAGAAATCATGCCATCCCCAAGTGATAGCCGTGTCAAAACCTTGGCACCACACATCCTATCTGGACCGATGACTCTAGAAAAATCCAACACGTGAGGAGAAAAATACCGAGAGAAACCACACCCAAACCCCAACAAGAGGTCGACGAGATGCCAGAGGATGACTACCAGGGAAGACGCAACCAATACATGACTTTGTCAACCACCCACGCCTTTTATCAAGTCTAGCTGGTCAATAGATACCATTTAATTAACATTGAATATAGATCAATTTTATCATTACTTACGATCTAAAGGGAAATTCTAAATTAATTCCAAATTGACATTAAATACAACCAATTTAGCAAGTCTAATTACCATTTAATTGACAAATCTAATTTAATCAATACTAAAACCATAAACTACAATTACCATCTAATTTGACAAGTCAGTTTAATCAAGGTTAAAAGTAAAGGACAAGTCTAGTTTGAGTTAGTTAAAGGCGATCTAAAAAATTCAAGGTTGTCTATTCAATGAAGAGGTTGTCTAAAAATGCTAATCATTTGTTGTAAGAAGTAATTATAAATTACCAATGCTACAAAACTATTGTGTACATTATACACAGGTTGTCAATTAAAAACAATAGAAGGCATGTAGATGATGACTCACAAGGCCATCTAAGTAAAACACTACCCGAATTAGAATGTGTTTCAATCAATTTAGAGAAGGGTTGTCAATAAGTAACAAGCATTAAACATAGGCAAGAGTTAAATACCATTAACTCAAGAATATAAAAATGACAACGCAGTCCTGGCAGGCCATCAATAAACGAAACGTACTCCTAATATGGTAACAATGCAGACCCAAGGTAAGTCCAAATGCAGCATAGTCCAAGGGACAAAGTGCCAGGTACACAGGCGACTAAGGCTATCTTAAAAGCAAAAATCATGCACATTACACACGACCCAAAGGAACTATAAAATCGTTGTGGTTAAAAACACATAATCATAATGCTAGTAAATACAATAGCACTTCCATTAAAGAAAGCCGTTGTACCTTATTCACCACGGATTGGAAATCTACATAATTGTTGTCAAAGAGAAAGTAAATATAACTACATTGCCATCAATGAAAACATAACTGCCAATAGATGTAATTGCATTGCGAGGATGCCAATTATAAATGCATACAGGAATAACTAAAAATGTTTTTCCATTTGCCGGGATACCAAAATAGAAAAAAAGAAACGTAGAGAGGGATAATTAAACATTTTTCCATTTGCCAGAATACCAATTACAAACGTAGATAGGGATAATTAACACGTTTTTCCATTGCCAGGATGTCAAATAAAAAAAAATTGTAGACAGGGATAATTAAACGTTTTTCCATTTTCCGGAATACTGATTAAAAACGCAGACAGGGATAACTAACACGTTTTTCCATTGCCAGGATGCCAAATATAAAAAAAAAAATTGCAAACAGGGATAATTAAACATTTTTCCATTTACTAGAATACCAATTACAAACGCAAATAGGGATAAATAACACGTTTTTCCATTGCCAGTATGCCAAATATCAAAAAATGCAGACAGGGATAATTAAACGTTTTTCCATTTTTCAGAATACCAATTACAAACGCAGACAGGGATAAATAACACGTTTTTCCATTGCCAGGATGCCAAATATAAAACAAAATGAAGATAGGGATAATTAAACATTTTTCCATTTGTCGGAATACCAATTACAAATGAAGACAGGGTTAATCAACACATTTTTCCATTGCCAAGATGCCAAATATAAAAAAAAAAAACGTAGACATGGAATTTAAAACGTTTTTCCATTGCCAGGATGCCAAATATAAAAAAAAAAAATGCAGACAGGGAATTTAAAATATTTTTCCATTTCCAGGATACCGAATATAAAAAAAAAATGCACCAGAAGGGGAATTACATCGTTGTCAATAATATAAAAGAAAATCGTTGTACAAACATCCCAGGAAATAAAGGAATAAAAATGATTATATGTAAGATGTAAAGAGAAGATAGACCATTCAATGTAAAAAGAAGACTTTATGGTTCGATTCAACATCACAGAAGAATAAAAACATAATCACTCTACAACTCAATAATACATAGACAAGAAAAAGATAAACTCTCACCATCAATCAATAAATTGTCGGGTCAAATATCTGCATCAAGGCACAAGACAAGAATCAGCCAAGGACAAACAACGGAGGTAGACAACTGACAGGAACATCCTTCGCTCATCATCCACGCACAAAAAAGTAGGGCATTGAGATCCATAGGTCTATTAACGCCGAAGTGACGACTGTAGATCGGGATCCTGGCCGATTGCTTAGGCATGGATTGATGATCTAGGGATGAAGACAAAAATAAGCCGCAATCATCACAATCAATAAACCATAGGACAGTCAAGACATGCAGGGATCAAAGGCTATGGAAAATCAACATCGAGTTAAAGGCTATGGAGGAAAATTCAGTTATGAATCAAATGCTAAGTCAATCATCTCCTTCATTAATTAATATACAAAACTAAAAGCGTAAAGTATACTAATAATCTACCAGCAGAAATAAGGAAGCATGTCGTAGTCCAAGTCGCCTGCACTGAGTTGTGGTCCCACGCACTCCATGCTTCTCCTGCTTGGCGACCGATGAGACTTCACCGGTACCTCCCAGCCAAATCTATGGGTACTCTTTTTCCCCCTTATCCCCCCGAGTTGTAAAGGGCCCACACACACTAACCAGAGAATCAACTAGCTCCTAGCTTGCCTCTCAAGGCCAAGCTACCACTCCTCACCGAGCTAGGTATCCCAACTCCCACAAGCTAAGTCATTCAAGTATCAATTTATGCAGCATAACATTATGCATCACATAAGCCATCCATCATCCTTCTCCTCCCTTCATTATATAGAGTTTCGAAGCCCTTTACTTTCCCAAAATCCCATTTAATTTAATGTTTAATAAATTAATTCTTAAAAATCCTCCCCATACAAGTGTCACCCATCCCCTTCATTCCTCCATAAATTAATTTCTTTAATTAATTAATTACCCCTATTTCCCTCACTCACCCAAAGACACTCATAGGTTTCCTCATATTCCCTTACAAGTTTTAATGACTCTCCCCCTTACCGATTTACTAGTTGAGTTAATTTAGAAAGTTTGACTTTCTAAATACCTTACTAAGTTTGACTTTCTGCTTTTTCCCTTGTGTTTCCCTTTTCTTTTTATGTTTCCCTCTTTTCTTGGTTTCCTAATTATTTTAGATTTCCCTCTTTCCCCTTTTTATTTAACTCAAAAAGGCATGTGCAAAAACTTACCCTTTTTCCCTTTTTCTTTTTAATGAAAAAATATTTAATTAACATAATATAGTAAAACAATTATTTCCCTTCTAAAAATTTTATCCCAAAATATTTTTATAAAACAATTAAATTGCTTACTCCCTTCTTGTCACAAGATTAATGAAGATTATCATCATTATTTATTTTATTTTTATTTTCACACACACACACACACACACACACACACACACACACACACACACACATATATATATATTAAATAAATGGATAATATTTTACCACCAGTATAATTTAGACCTGGACTTTNAAAAATTTCTTATCATGTTATTCGTCCTAATACCATCTAGGTTCATTCCTTTATCATTATCAATGTGACGTGCTCTTCAGGACGCACTAGGTGCTCCAAGGGTGCCACTCGCCTCAATCTGTTTCCCTTGCGCGACGTGCACTTTAGGATGCACTACGTGCTCTAAGGGTGCCACTCGCCTCTTTCCATTTTTCTTACACGACGTTCCCTTCAGGACACACCACGTGCTCCAAGGGTGCCACTTGCCTCTTGACTGACTTGGTAGACATAAAAAACCCCTGGAGTCAATACTCCGCTAGGTGAACTAATGGGATACTAAGGGCCTCTAAGGAATAAGGCCCCTGCCTTATTGCGCGCCCCTTAGAATCATTGTGAGAGACTTTCGTAGTCTTCCCTCCCGACATTGTGGGTCCTCTCGAACTAGGTAACCGTTAACCTACAATTCGAGCCACGACGGGAGTTCTAGTAGGCTGTGGCAGGGCTATTGTCCACACCTCTCCCTCAACATCTCTGGTAGTCCTATGTGACCCCTCTACTCCAAATGTGAGTCTGGTCGGCAAGCTATTGTCAGCTTGCATCATCAATGGATCATGTCATAAATATATCCATAATCATATCATCTAATCAGATGCACTAGTATCACATATAAAACAATCAAACCCCAATAGTTCACTCCCTGACTCGATCTAGAGTCCAAGGGTTCATTGATGCCCCAACATCCTTGAGCTCCAAATCATGCACACTCAGGAGAACCAAGTCAATAGAACTTGTCTTGGTCAATACATTCAAATAACATATAATCACATCCATAATGCCTCATGATAGTAATCAACGGTCAATGGTATAAAATCTGGCTCACTTTCTAGCAAGTGTCCTCAATGAATAGGTTTTCTCAGTGCACGCAAGAGCGGGATGTTACATACACCCCCTCTTGGTATAAACTTTGTCCCGAATTTTCACAGTATAAAAGTGACGAAATAATGTGTATCCCAGTATCACAAGTCTATCTATCCAACAAAATGGAAACTGTTGGTGCATATCATATGCGTCCTCCAAGGTCGTTGAGTGCAGACTATAGTTTTCTTACTGGACCTTGACCTCATCTACTGTTCAACACCGTAGCTGTCGAATGCAATGATCTAGGATGCAGATCAGCTCAGCCATGAGCGCACCCACATATGACACCTGCAAGGTGCTCAAGTCAAAACATGTGTAAGATCACTAATCGTATTGTCTCAAACATAGATGTGAAAGACATCGTGCATATGCCTCAAGAATCAGGAAAGGCTATTCATTAGGCCACTAGCCTCTCCCTTCCACAATCTCATAGGATCCTACGAACCTATGAGATAGTTTATCCCCTTTTCCAAACTTGATCGAACTCTTATTCATTTTCAGCTGCAAAAATACTCGATCGCCACATCGTAACTACGGTCGACATGACGCGCATCAACATAACTCTTCTGTCAATCCTGTGCTTCCTTGATCCTTAGTCTTATAGTTTGCAATTAATCTTCTATTTCTTGGATTTCTTCCGGTCCCACCAGGACCCTATCCTAAAGTCGATCCCAACTCAAAGGCGTCCAATACGGTCGCCCGTAAAGAAATTCGAAAGGCACCATCCTAATGGCACTTTGGTAATTGTTGTTATAAGTGAATTCTACCAGTGGCAAGAGTTCTTTCCAATGCTTTTGTTGGTCCATCATGTACATGCTCAACATGTCCTCTAAGGTATGGTTCGTTTATTCGGTTTTCCCATTAGTCTTCGGGTGATACGTCATACTGAAGTTAAGTTGGGTTCCCAAGGACTCTTGGAAACTTGTCAAAAATTGTCCAGTAAACACTGATCCTCTATTGGATATAATCCTCTTAGGCATGCCATGTAACCTCACAATATCACTGATGAAAACTCTAGCTATGTCAGGTGTCTGATACGTTATATGCACATGAATAAAGTGAGCATTCTTCGCCAGAGTGTTTACTACTATGAAAATCGAGTCGTGTCTCCTTGCCTTTAGTGGCAATCCAACAATTAAATCCATCGAAATAACCTCCCATTTTGATTCTGGAATAGCATGTGGTTGTAGTAATCCTGTTGGTTGTCTATGTTTAGCCTTTAACTGCTGACATTCTAGACATCTAGCCACATAGTTTAGTATGTCTTCCTTCATTCCCTTCCAGAAGAATAAGGGTTTAAGGTCTTCCCTCATCTTTGTGACTCCTGGGTGAGCCACGTAAACTTCTCTATGAGCCTCTCTTAGGATTAAGCTCCTCAACTCGTCGTTTGGTGGTACGTAAATCCAATTTTTAAACCTTAATAAACCATCGTCATCAAACGAAAATCCTTCAAATCTTGGTACCATCATTGTTTTTTGTCCGATAAAACCCTCGAACTCTTTGTACCAGTCATCATCACGCTGCAAAGTTAGAATCTTTTCACGTAGATTCATCTAAAGAGGAAACACTAAAAGGATGCGTGGTCTCTGATTCAATGCATCTGCCACTCGGTTCACTGTTTCTTTTATATAAGTAATCTCGAAGTCATACTCACTAAGAAATTTCGACCAAAGTCGTTGTCACGCGTTCAGGTCACTTTGCGTAAAGATGTGTTGTAGTCTACAGTGGTTAGTCTTTAGTTCAAATTTTCATCCAACAAGGTAGTGTCTCCAAAACTTCAAGGCATATACGATGGCTAACAACTCTAAATCATGCGTCGTGTAGTTCTCCTCATGCCTTCTTAGTTTTCTCGAGATGTAAGTGATCACTCGACTGTCTTTCATCAAGACTCCACCTAAGCCTTCCTTGGATGCGTCAATGCATACCAAGAAGTTCGCGCACATGTCAGGGAATTTTAGTATCGGTGTCGTTTTCAACAGCTCCTTGAGCCTCCAAAATGCCTTCGCGCATTTTTTGGTCCCAACAAACTTCTTGTTCTTCTTCCGCAATTCCGCAATCAGATTTGCTATCTTTGAAAATTCCTTGATGAACCGTTGATAGTATCCTGCTAAACCCATGAAGCTACGCATTTCTGGGACATTTGTTAGCGCAGGCCATTCCATAATAGCCTCGACCTTTGTTGGATCCATGGTGATACCTTTGTCGGAGATGACGTGCCCTAAGTAGTGAATCCTCGATTGATAAAACGAGCATTTGGACAACTTTCCAATAATTTGTGCTCTCACAGACACTATAGTACCAAGCACAAGTGCTCGTGATGCTCCTCCATCGTTCGAGAGTAAATCAAATATAGTCAATGAATACTTGGACGAACTTGTCCAAGTACTCGCGGAACACCTCGTTCATCAAACTCATAAATACCCCAGGGACGATTATCAGTCCAACGGTAAAATAGTAAACTTGTAATGTACAAACCTCATCTTAAAGGCAGTCTTAGGGACGTCATCCTCCTTGATCCATAATTGGTGATACCTTGATTGCAAATCTATCTTAGAAAACACCGTAGCACCCATCATTTGATCGAACAGATCATCAATCCTTGGCAACGGATACTGATTCTTGATCATTGCCTTGTTCAATTGACGGTAGTCAATGCAGAGTCTCCACGACCCATCCTTCTTTCATATGAAAAATAACAGGCGCACCCCACAGTGACACACCTGGACGTATCAGTCCCAGGTCCAACAATTCTTTCAGTTGCATTCTCAAATCCTGTAACTCCGGGGTCGACATCTGATAAGGCATTCTCGCTATCGGTTCAGTCCCTGGTTTTAGGTCTATAGTAAACTCCAATTCCCTCTCCGACGGCATCCCAGGTAACTCCTCTGGGAAGACGTCGACAAACTCTCTCACCACAGGAAGGTGTTATAAACATCCCTTGTGCATGCTCTTTCGTAGCTACAAGGAAGAGATGAACCTCAGGGAAAATTCCTGGTTCTGTCCTACAATCACGCATCTTTTCTCCTCATCATCAACCAAGCTCAATAATTTCATCTTACAGTTGAGTATCGCCGCATGCGATTCCAACCAGTCCATACCAATTACAACTTCATAAGATCCTAAGATCGTGATGTACAAGTTGGCCTTGGTGACAACTCTCCTAGGTAAAGGGCACAACCCGTAACCCTTCCTCCAACCTTCTGTTTGGCTCTTGAATCCATCTCTACAAATCTAAACTCATCATGTTCGACTGCCATTACCTTAATACTTTTAGAGATGCACCATAAATGAAACTCTTACTAGCACTAATATCTATCAAAATACTAAGGGTTTGGTTAGAGACGGTACTCGCCGTCTCGAGCACAATCGACTGGTACTCTGCCTGGCGGTTATTCACTGTTGCATGAATCCGATGGGATTTGCCCAAAACTCCCACGGTAGTGGGTTCGACTGATCCAGATGCTCTGGCCCTTTCCTCTGGGCAGTAACGCTGGTAATGTGGCTCCCCATAGTCCAACAACTTTCTTCGGTTTAGTATTCCTGGTACCCGAAGTAGAAGCCGAATTCTAACAATAAGTCCAACTCAAACTTCTTGACCATAAGTTTCTGTGTAAGTTGGTGTGGAGCATAATGAAGAATCTCCAAACGTGCCTCGTACTCGGGCACCATGTAGCTGCCTTGTCGCAAGGCGTCAACTCGTTGAGTTGACACTCAACAAATTCCTCAAAAAGGTACTTCTCCTGGAACCATTCCTCGAACAGTTTCCATGACATGTCGTCGACGACCATGTTCAAATGTGGTAGGAGTGTCTTCCATCATAGAAGATCGCTCCCCTTCACTTGAAAGACCACCATGCAGACCTTCATGCTGGAGGTCGTAATCGCGAAGCGTGAAGCAAAACGCCTTGCTTTACAACTATGCCTCAATGACATAGCCATCCGCGACACTCGTGGACCTGAGACCTCAACTCTCTCAAGTTCTCGATGGATGCTAGTGGTACTAGCTAGGGAGCATTGTGGACCCTCAGTGGTACAGGTGCCCTGGCCTCAACTCAGTACCGAAGGTGAATCTAGGCCCTTTGACATTACATGGAAGGGCCTTGTCTGATCATCATCATCACTTATAACAAGCAAATCTAGCCCAAGGACTTTCTCTTCCCCTTGGGGGTTTGACTCCGAGTGTGCGGAAACTTCTGGAGGCGTCACAACTCCTTCCACGGCACCACGTTGTGAACCTTTGAGGCATCCTCTAAAAGCATTCACCACAAGGACACATTCAGGTTTTTAATTAATGAAAGGGTTAATTCTCATGGGTTTACTGCAGTGGAAATCCTGGTGATCCACAGTTGTAAGGTTGAACCCGCTGTGATACCATATGTAACGTCCCCAGTCGTTTCGACTACAAGCGAAACCGAAAGTGCAATTTTTTTTTTTTTAAAAGAAATAAGGCGATGACGACAACAATAACCACACAACTGAAGACAAATGCATGCACACCGTCCAGGCAATAGGCAACTATGACTCCACGCCCTGGGCACAAGGGAAACTGGGAAAACATGCACAGAAAAAAAAGGAGGAATGACTACCCGCCCGACACAAACAAGACACACCTACAAGCTAAGGGACAACATCCCCTCCTGACACATGACCAAAGATGAATAAGAGTAAAACCTCAAGGCGCGCGAACCCAATGCATGAAGGCATTCCACCCTAACGCTAAGAGCAACTTTCAACGCTTGAAAACACTCACACTGAACGCACCGACTCCGATCAAGTTCTCGTTCGCCACTATTCAATAGGGTGTGCCATGATCCCCTCATCAGGAATCATGCCATCCCCAGGTGATAGCTGTGTCAAAACCTTGGCACCACACATCCTATCTGGACCGAGGACTCTAGAAAAATCCGACACGTGAGGAGCCAAATACTGAGAGAAACCACACCCAAACCCCAACAAGAGGTCAACGAGACGCTAGAGGATGACTACCAAGGAAGACACAACCAATACATGACTTTGTCAACCACCCACGCCTTTTATCAAGTCTAACCGGTCAATAAATACCATCTAATTAACATTGAATACAGATCAATTTTATCATTACTTACGATCTAAAGAGCAATTCTAAATTAATTCCAAATTGACATTAAATACAACCAATTTAGCAATTCTAATTACCATTTGTCCATAATTACCATCTAATTGACAAATCTAATTTAATCAATACTAAAACCATAAAATACAATTACCATCTAATTTGACAAGTCAGTTTAATCAAGGTTTAAAGTAAAGGACAAGTCTGGTTTGAGTTAGTTAAAGGCGATCTAAACAATTCAAGGTTGTCTATTCAATGAAGAGGTTGTCTAAAAATGCTAATCATTTGTTGTAAGAAGTAATTATAAATTACTAGTGCTACAAAACTACTGTGTACATTATACATGGGYTGTCAATTAAAAACAACAGAAGGCGTGTAGATGACGAGTCACCGGGCCATCTAAGTAAAACACTACCCGAATTAGAATGTGTTTCAATCAATTTAGAGAAGGTTTGTCAATAAGTAACAAGCGTTAAACATGGGTGAGAGTTAAATACCATTAACTCATGAATATAAAAATGGCAATGCAGTCTTAGCAGGCCATCAATAAATGAAACGTACTCCTAATATGGTAACAATGCAGACCCAAGGTAAGTCCGAACGCAACGCAGTTCAAGGGACAAAGTGCTAGGTACACAGGCGACTAAGGATGTCTTAAAAGAAAAAATTGTGCACATTACACACGACCCAAAGGAAGTATAAAATCGTTGTGGTTAAAACCACATAATCATAATGCCAGTAAATACAATAGCACTGCCATTAAAGAAATTCGTTGTACCTTATTCACCACGGATTGGAAATCTACATAATTGTTGTCAAAGAGAAAGTAAATATAATTGCATTGCCATCAATGAAATCGTAACTGCCAGTAGTTGTAATTGCATTGCTAGGATGCCAATTATAAACACATACAGTAATAACTAAAAGCGTTTTTCCATTTGCGAAGATACCAAAATAGAAAAAAAGAAACATAGACAGGAATAATTATACGTTTTTCCATTTGCCGGAATACCAATTACAAACACAGACATGGATAATTAACACGTTTTTCCATTTCCATGATGCCAAATATAAAAAAACACAGACGGGGATAATTAAACATTTTTCCATTTGCCGGAATACCAATTAAAAACGCAGACAGAGATAACTAACACATTTTTCCATTGCCAGGATGCCAAATATAAAAGAAAACGCAGACAGGGATAATTAAATGTTTTTCCATTTGCCGGAATACCAATTACAAATGCAGACAGAGATAAATAACACATTTTTCCATTGCCAGTATGCCAAATATATAAAAAACGCAGACAAGAATAATTAAACATTTTTCCATTTGACGGAATACCAATTACAAACGCAGACAGGGATAAATAACACGTTTTTCCATTGTCAGGATGCCAAATATATAAAAAAATGCAGACAAGGATAATTAAACATTTTTCCATTTGCCAGAATACCAATTACAAATGCAGACAGGGTTAATCAACACATTTTTCCATTGCCAGGATGCCAAATATAAAAAAAAAATGCAGACAGGGAATTTAAAATGTTTTTTCATTGCCAGGATGCCAAATATATATATAAAAAATGAATACAGGGAATTTAAAATGTTTTTCCATTGCCAGGATACTGAATATAAAAAAAAAACGTACCAAAAGGGGAATTACATTGTTGTCAATAATATAAAAGAAAATCATTGTACAAACATCCCAGGAAATAAAGGAATAAAAACGATTATCTATAAGATGTAAAGAGCAGACATACCATTCATTGTAAAAAGAAGACGTTCTAGTCCGATTCAACATCATAGAAGAATAAAAACGTAATCACTCTACATCTCAATAATACACAGATAAGAAAAAGATAAACTCTCACCATCAATCAATAAGTTGTCGGTTCGAATATCCTCATCAAGGTGCAAGACAACAATTAGCCAAGGACAAACAACAGAGGTAGACGACTGACAAGAACATCATTTTCTCATCATCCATGCACATAAAAGCAGGGCGTTGAGATCCATAGGTCTATTAACGCCGAAGTGACGACCGTAGATCAGGCTCCTGGCCGACTACTCAGGCGTGGACTGATGAGCTAGGGACGAAGACAAAAATAAGTTGCAATCATCACAATCAAGAAACCACAGGACGGTCAAGACATGAAGGGATCGAAGGCCATGGGAAATCAACATTGAGCTAAAGTGATGCAGGAGCATCTCAAGCGAGCCAGCACGGAAGCAAAAGACAGCTGGACAAGCGCCAGCACAAATTTTGAAATTACCTTGAAGTTATTGCATGATCTTAAATGAGCCATTAAGAAGAAGCGCACTTGTAAAATGTAAATGGACCTTGAGCGATTTTCTCTCGTCCTTAGTAGGTAGAANATGAGTAGATTAGACAGTTTAGAGTGCAAGAGGGAAACGGGATATAGACACCCTCATTTTGTATTGTAAGATTTTGGAAGCATAAGCATTGTAGAGAAGAGCATAGGAGATATGTAGAGAGTTGTGTAAGAACACCCATGTACATATATTTGGATTAATACAAAGAGTTTGATTCAAATTCATGGTTTCGTGTTTGTTCTCTGTGTATTGATGTTGAATGATATGCTCATGAATGTTTGCTTCCTATTATACATTTGATTTATATGTTGTGTATATGATTTCACGTTTTGAGTTTGAAGTATGAAAGGGAAATGGAATGAGTTTCAATTGTTTCTCTATCTGAGCAAGAGTTCCTACAAGGAGTGTAGTTGAATTGTCCGCAAGGAGTGCGTCAACAAGGTGTTCAGAGGTTTGTCTCTGATAGCTCAGAAGAGAAAGCTTTTTTCTCATCTTCATTCAGAAGTGCAGTTAGGCACAGGAGCCGTGCAAGGAGTGCATAGGCCGAGTGAAGTCTCAGGGTTGCGAACCTGAGTGAAGTATTGAAAGACCGCTGCTATAGGTGTGCGCAGGGTCGAAGGAAATTCATCACTTGGAAGTGTTTGAAGGGTTTCCACAATGAGTGCGCGCAAAAGTCTTTTCTAATACTCGGAGTTAGAAGGAAGCTCAGGAAGGAGAAAGCCTTATAACCGCTGAAAGGGTTGCATAGAAGTTGTACCTGGAAGAATTAGGAAGGCGTTGTAAGTTTGCGCCACAGGTGGACAAGTTTGTGGAGGAACACTTGGTCATTCACAGAAATCATCAGGAAGGAAAGACGGTCGAAATTCTCTGAAGAGAATTCACGAAGTCCCGTGAGTTGTTAGATCTCACAGAGAAGCGGGGAAGCTACGAAGGAGGTATCGAAAGGTTCTAAGCTCAGGAGGAGTAGGACCATAGATCCGAGCCCCAAGGGCCGTCGAATTTACATGTGGATTTCCATATCGGGGTTTCGTAGGTTGAAGTCCCGTAAATCTTGCAACGGGAATTGTGAAATCACGAAACGCGATATCCCGAAAAATAAGGGGATTGTGTGGGCCACACCGGATTCAGCGGGTGGACAGGTGGCACGCTATTTCAGAGTTTTGTGGAGTAAAGTCCTGAAATCACTGCATTAGGATTCACGATATTGTGAACTCCAAAGTGTCGATGAAGTGAAGAAACGTTGAAAAGTCAAAGCTCACGAAGTGTATCAGAGTTTTGGTAAATTGGGATTGGGGAGTCGGGGAGACAAGTTTCTTGACATCGCCACCGCTGAAATTGCAATAGGAAAAATCCCGAAAGGGTAAAGGAAAGGTCAGCGTTGACTATTTTTGGGTTTCAGAGATTTGTGAGACCAACGCTCGACCACTGGATTCGTGAAGTTGCGAAGTCCGATCTCCCAAGTGTAAAGAGGGGATCCCGTGAGAGTTTTTGTGGGTGCAGATTTCCCGATAGGGAAATAGAAGAGCCGTTTAGATTTCTTCGGGCCAATGGTAAAATAAAGATCCTGTGTTGACATGGACCTTCCGACCTACGGATTGTGAAGGGAGCACGTGTTGACATCATTTGGGATCAGAGCACAGAAAGGTTCTTTGCTTTTTGTAGCAGAGAAAGAGAATTCTCCATGCTGCCAAGGAGAAGGGACAGGCAAACACCCGATCCACCAGAGGATAGGGAAATGTCGAGACGAAGAGGCAGGCAGATGATAGATTCAGCCATGGAGAGAGAGATGCGTGATCTACGAGCTAGACTCGAAGATATGGAGATAGCGCAAAGACGCACAATTAGTGCTGGGGATCTTAGTGATTCTGAAAGTGAGATTGAGGTTGAACATGAGGAAGAAGTTGTAGCCGAAGATGCATCAAACAAACGTTTGATTAGAGATATTTCCAGAATGGGTGCAAGAGCAAAGATGGACATTCCAGTTTATGAGGGAAACTTGGATGCAAAGGAGCTTCTAGACTGGATTAGAGCTCTAGACACATACTTCGACTATGAAGATGTCGAGGAGGACAAGAAAGTCAAGCATGATGTCACTAGATTGAAAGGACATGCAGCATTGTGGTGGGATGAACTACAAGCTGACAGACACTGCAAAGGCAAGCAGAAGATCAAGAATTGGGATAGAATGATCGTGAAGATGAAGGCGAAATTCATCCCTAGAGACTACCAAATTACTCTGTTCAGGAGGATGCAGAACCTGAGACAGAAGCTGATGATAGTGAAAGAATACACTGAGGAATTCTACAAGTTGAACATTAGGGCAGGTCATCGGGAGAGCGATGATGAGAAGGTTTCTAGATACATGAATGGCCTAAGATATGATATCTAGAATGAGATGAGCATGGTAACCATCCGAACGGTGGAAGATGCTTATTAGATGGCTCTGAAAGCGGAAGAGAAGCTGAGTCGAAAGCAGGGTCAGAGAGGCCGAGGTAGAAGTCATCCCAGAGGCAAGTCAGTTGCCCAGGACAAATACGAGAAGCCCAAAGAGGAATAGAAGAAACCTCAGACTTGAACGGAGAGAGGTGGAACCTCACAGAGAGGGAAATATGCTGAACAACGAGGGCAACATACTGAGCAAAGAGGAGATTATGCTGACAATAACACTTTTCCTCGTACTAGAGGTAGAGGAAGAGGAAGAGGTGGAGTAATAACATGCTTCACATGTGGAAAGAATGGGCACAAGTCTTACGAGTGTCTAGATAAAAATAAGGAGATTGGAGAAACTCACATCGCCGAAGCGCAGAGGCAGGATGTTGAGGCCGAAGACGCTGAAGGCGGAAGATCGTTGATGATGCGAAAAGTTCTTTTGACACCTGAGAAGGAGGTGGAGAGTTCAGTCCAAAGAACCGGACTTTTCTGAACTACTTGCAAGACCAATGACAGGGTATGCAAGGTCATTGTAGATAGTGGTATCATGGATAATCTCGTATCTACAGAGATGGTAGAAAATATGGAGCTGGAGACGATTGATCATCCAAGCCCATATAGAGTTTCGTGGCTACAGAAAGGACACCAGGTAACTGTCACTAAATAATGTTTAGTTGAGTTTAAGNGAAGTAAGCAACACAGTACTTCTCATGAGTGGGAAGGAACTTCTTACTGAGGTTAAGAAGAAGGAGGATCCACAGTTCATAGTGGTCAGGAAAACGAAGATTGTTTTGACCAGCACAAGGGTGGATGATTTACCAGAAGAAGTTCAGCAACTGCTGGAAGAGTTCGCTGACATAGTAGTGGACGAATTACCTCGTTCATTGTCACTGATCAGAAGTGTGAGTCATCATATTGATCTCATACCAGGAGCCAGTTTTCCAAATAAAGCTGCGTATAGATTGACACCGCAAGAGAATGAAGAGGTTAAAAGGCAAGTCCAGGATTTGTTGGACAAAGGATTGGTCAGGGAAAGCTTGAGTCCATGTGTTGTTCCAACAGTACTCAAACCGAAGAAAGACGGAGGCTGGAGGATGTGTACTGACTCGCGGGCGATTAACAAGATAAACATTAGGTATAGATTTCCATTACCGAGGATGGATGATTTGATGGATTTCTTGAGTGGAGCAAAATATTTTTTAAAGATTGATTTGAAAAGCGGTTATCATCAAATCTGCATGAGAGAGGGTGATGAATGGAAGACAACATTCAAAACCAACGAAGGGTTGTATGAATGGCTTGTTATGTCGTTTGGCTTAACAAATGCACCAAGTACCTTCATGAGGTTGATGAACAAAGTCCTGAGGGATTTCATCGGAAAATTTGTTATCGTGTATTTAGATGACATACTGGTTTACAGTAAAACAGTGGCAGAGCATCTGAAGCATTTGGCTATAGTGATGCAGAGATTGCAGCAGGAGAAGTTGTTAATAAACATGAAGAAGTCCTCATTCATGAAGACAGAGCTCATTTATTTGGGATTTGTTATTTCTGCAGATGAGTTGAGGATGGATCCAGATAAGGTGGAGGTAATCAAGAATTGGCCATCACCGAAGAATATTTTTGAGGTGAGAAGTTTTCATGGATTGGCTAGTTTCTACCGAAAGTTCATTAGGAATTTCAGTGGAATTAGTGCAACGATGATGGACACAGTGAAGAAAAGGCACAAGTCTTTTCACTGGACAAAAGAGGCTGAAAAGAGTTTTAATCTGTTGAAAAGGAAGATCACGGAACAACCATTTTTGGTATTTCCGGATTTCCAGAAGACATTTCAAGTGAAATGTGATGCAAGTGGATTTGCAATCGGGGCAGCCTTGAGTCAGGAAGACATGCCAATAACATACTTCAGTGAGAAGCTGAATGAAGTGAAAGTAAAATACTCCACTTACGATAAGGAGTTCTATGCTATCATACATGCATTGAAGAAATGGAGGCATTATTTGATTCCGAAAGAGTTTGTCTTATACAGTGATAATCATGCACTGCAGTTTGTGACTCAACAGGAAAAGTTGAATCAGAGACATGTCAAATGGGTTGAGTATATGCAGAATTTCACTTTTGTGATTAAACATATTTCTGGTACTGCTAACAAAGTGGTTGATGCTTTGAGCAGGAAGTGTTTGTTGTTGCAGGAGTTCAGAGTCAAAACGTTAGGTTTTGATGATCTCGGGAACATGTACGCAGATGATCAATATTTTAAGAAGGCATATGAAGCAGTTGAGAATCCAATTCTTAGAGATAAAATCCAGTGGTTAGAGTACATGATCCAGGAAGGATTATTGTTTAAGGGTAATCAATTGTGTATTCCGAAATGCTCCATGAGGGAGAATCTGCTGAAAGAAAAACATAGTGGAGGATTAGCAGGGCACTTTGGTCACGACAAGACGTTCGCAAAGTTGAATCAGTCATATTTTTGGCCGGGAATGTGAGCAGACGTCAAGAGATTCATGGATAGATGTAGAATTTTCCAACATTCGAAGGGAAGGAAGCAGAATGTAGGGTTTTATCAACCATTAACCATACAAGAGAGGTCGTGGGATGCAATTAGCATGGATTTCATATTGGGGTTGCCAAGAACACAAAGAGGTTGTGATTCGATCTTTGTGGTGGTGGATAGATTTTCCAAGATGGCACACTTCATTCCATGTTAGAAGACCAATGATGCAACTCACATTGCGAACCTGTTTTTCAAAGAGGTCATTCGACTTCATAGTTTGCCAAGGAGTATAGTTTTGGATCGAGACACAAAATTCATAGGGCATTTCTAGAGGACCTTATGGAAGAAGCTAGGAACTAAATTATCGTTTGGTTTAGCTTATCATCCTCAGACGGATGGAAAGACATAAGTGGTAAACAAAAGTCTGGGAGACTTGCTGAGAAGCTTGGTGATAGAACACCATAGCTAGTGGGACAACATATTACCACAGGAAGAGTTTGCTTATAACGACTCAGTTAACATAAGCACAGGGTAGAGTCCATTTCAGATTGTCTATGGCATGCAGCCGAGGGGAATTTTTGAATTAAGGGATTCAGAACAAATTTCAACTAGGAGCGCTAGTGCAGAAGAATTCGCAGAGGCGATGAAGGAACTTCACAGCCAGGTGAAGGAACAATTGCAGAATTCAAGCCAGGAATACAAGTGTAGAGCAGATCAGCATAGAAGACAACTTCGGTTTGAGGTTGGTGACTTGATTTTGGCACATTTAAGGAAAGAAAGGTTCCCGAGAGGAACATATAATAAATTGAAGATGAATAAAATTAGACCATGTAAGGTCTTGAAGAAATTTGGGGCGAATGCTTACGAGATTGAATTACCCGATGGGATCGGAATTTCTCCGATAATCAATATCTCATATTTGTACCCATATAAGGATGAGGAAGCACGGATTGGAAATAAGTGGCCAGTGATTCAGTGGACAAAATAGATGCCAGTTGCAGATAAGCTGCAGATGGAATACATACTGGATACAAGAGTGAGCAAGAAGACCAGGCGGAAACAATACTTTGAATATTTGGTCAAATGGAAGAACCATCCAGTTGAAGATGCCAGCTGGGAGAACAAAGCGGAGATACAGAGACATGGAAATACCATGCGTGAGCTCATGGACAGGAGCCCATGAAGGTTTTCAAGCATGGGAGTATGATGTAGGAGCATCTCAAGTGAGCCAGCGCGAAAGCAAAAGACAGTTGGACAAGCGCCAGCGCAAATTTTGAAATTACCTTGAAGTTATTGCGTGATCTTAAATGAGCCATTAAGAAGAAGCGCACTTGAAAAATGTAAACGGACCTTGATCGATTTGCTCTCGTCCTTAGTAGGTAGAAGACATTTAAAGTAGTTAATGCAAGTAGGTAGAATTGAATGAGTAGATTAGACAGTTTAGAGTGCAAGAAGGAAATGGGATATAGACACCCTCATTTTGTATTGTAATATTTTGGAAGCATAAGCATTGTAGAGAAGAGCATAGGAGAGAAGCAGAGAGCTGTGTAAGAACACCCATGTACAGATATTTCGATTAATACAAAGAGTTTGATTCAAATTCATGGTTTCGTGTTTGTTCTCTATGTATTGATGTTGAATGATATGCTCATGAATGTTTGCTTCCTGTTATACATTTGATTTATATGCTGTGTATATGATTTTATGTTTTGAGTTTGAAGTCTGAAAGGGAAATGGAATGAGTTTCAATTGTTTCTCTATCTGAGCAAGAATTCCTGCAAGGAGTGTAGTTGAATTGTCCGCAAGGAGTGCGTCGACAAGGTGTTCAGAGGTTTGTCTATGATAGCTCAGAAGAGAAAGCTTTGTTCTCATCTTCATTCAGAAGTGCAGTTATGCACAGGAGTTGTGCAAGGAGTGCGCAGGCCGAGTGAAGTCTCAGGGTTGCGAACCTGAGTGAAGTATTGAAAGACTGCTGCTGCAGGTGTGCGTAGGGTCGAAGGAAATTCAACACTTGGAAGTGTCTAAAGGGTTTCTGCAAGGAGTGCACGCAAAATTCTTTTCTAAGACTCGGAGTTATAAGGAAGCTCAGGAAGGAGAAAGCCTTATAACCGTTGAAAGGGTTGCATAGAAGTTGTACCTGGAAGAATTAGGAAGGCGTTGTAAGTTTGCGCCGCAGGTGGACAAGTTTGTGGAGGAACACTTGGTCATTCGCAGAAATCAATAGGAAGGACGGACGGTCGGAATTCTCTGAAGAGAATTCACAAAGTCCCGTGAGTCGTTAGATCTCACAGAGAAGCGAGGAAGTTATGGCAGAGGTATCGAAAGGTTCTAAGCTCAGGAGGAGTAGGATTGTAGATCTGAGCCCCAAGGGTTGTCAGATTTACACGTGGATTTCCATATCGGGGTTCCGTAGGTTGAAGTCCCGTAAATCTTGCAACAGGAATTGCGAAATCACAAAACGCGATATCCTGAAAGCTAAGGGGATTGTGTGGGCCACAACGGAGTCAGTAGGTGGATAGGTGGCATGCTATTTCGGAGTTTTGTGCAGTAAAGTCCCGAACTCACTGCATTAGGATTCGCGATATTGCGAACTCTGAAGTGCTGATGAAGTGAAGAAGCATTGAAAAGTCAAATCTCGCGAAGTGTATCGGAGTTTTGGTAAATCAAGATTCGGGAGTCGGGGAGACAAGTTGCTCGACATCGCGACCGCCAAAATCGCGATAGGGAAAATCTCGAAAGGGTAAAGGAAAGGTTAGTGTTGACTTTTTTCGAGTTTCGGAGATTCATGAGACCAATGCTCGACCACTGGATTCGCGAAGTTGTGAAGTCCGATCTCCCAAGTGTAAAGAGGGGATCCTGTGAGAGTTGTTGTGGGTGCAGATTTCTCGATAGGGAAATAAAAGAGCCGTTTAGAGTTCTTCGGGCCAGTGGTAAAATAAATATTTTGTGTTGACGTGGACCTTCCGACCTGCGGATTGTGAAGGGAGCGTGCATTGACATCATAAAGGCTATGGGGGAAAATTTAGTTATGAAGCAAATGCTAAGTCAATCATTTCCTTCATTAATTAATATACAAAACTAAAAGCGTAAAGTATACTAACAATCTACCAATAGAAATAAGGAAGCATACCGTAGCCCAAGTCGCCTGCACTGAGTTGTGGTCCCACGCGCTCCGTGCTGCTCTAGCTTGCCAACTGATGAGACTTCATCGGTACCTCCCAACCAACGCTAGGGGTACTCTTCTTCCCCCTTAGCCCCCCGAGCCACAAAGGGGCCATGCACACTAACAAAAGAATCAACTAGCTCCCAGCTCGCCTCGCAAGGCCAAGCTACCACTCCTCACCAAGCTGGGTATCCCAACTTCCACAAGCTAAGTTAGTCAAATATAAATTTCTACAGCGTAACGTTATGCATCATAGAAGCCATCCATCATCTTTCTCCTCCCTTCATTATATAGATTTTCGAAGTCCTTTACTTTCCCAAAATCCCATTTAATTTAATGTTTAATAAATTAATTCTAAAAAATCCTTCCCGTACAAGTGTCACCCATCCCCTTCATTCCTCCATAAATTAATTTCTTTAATTAATTAATTACCCCTATTTTCCTCACTCACCAAGGCATTCCTAGAATCGCTCCTAGGTGTCCTCATATTCCCGTACAAGTTTTAATGACTTTCCCCCTTATCAATTTATTAGTTGAGTTAATTTAGAAAGTTCTTAAATGCTAGATACCTTACTAAGTTTGACTTTCTGCTTTTTCCCTTGTGTTTCCCTTTTCTTTTTATGTTTCCCTCTTTTCTAGTTTCCTAATTATTTTAGATTTCCCTCTTTCCCCTTTTTATTTAACTCAAAAAGGCA
>JASDQU010103730.1:106702-134793 GCA_032191745.1 Picea mariana
TGTTGGATTTACAAGTGGGTTTCTATTTCGGGGTTTCGTAGATTAAAGTCTCGTAATCTCCACAACAGGACTCACGAAATCATGAAACGCAAAGTCCCAAAGGGACAAGAAAATTGTGTGGGCCATAGAATTAGAAGGGTGGACAAGTGGCGCACTATCAACACAAAAGTCAAATTTCATTGACCATTTCGGGGTTTCATGGGGTGAAGTCTCGAAATCCTTGCATCAGGATTCTCAAAATTATGAAATCCGAAGTTCCAATGGAGTGAAGGACCATTGGAAGGTCAACCTTGCAAGCACATCAGAGTTTCGGTAATTTGGGTTTCGGAGGTCGAGGGGATGAGTTGCTTGACATCGTAACCCCTGAAATCGCGATAAGGAGAAATCCGAAATAGAGAGAGAAAATGTCAAGTGTTGAATGTTTTTGGGTTTTGAAGATTAAGAGACAAGATGCTTGACCACAGGATTCGTGATATCATGAAGTCCAATCTCCCGAAGCACGAAGGGAGATTCCATGAGGTTTTGTTGTGGGTGCAGATTTCCTGAAAGGGAAATAGGAGAGACATTTCTAGGACCTCTTCGGGCCAGTGGAAGAGAAAAGATCCTGTGTATGTGGACCTTCCGACCTGTGGGTTGAGAAGGGTTTCATTATCATTTTTGGTATGATGACGCATCCCTCCTCAACCTGCAGGTCGAAAGGTCCATGTACATAGGATCTTTTCTCTTCCACTAGCCCGAAGAGCTCCTGGAAATGGCTATCCTATTTCCCTTTCGAGAAATCTGCACCCACAACAAAACCTCATGGAATCTCCCTTCATGCTTTGGGAGATCAAACTTTGTGATTCCATGAATCTTGTGGTCAAGCATATTGTCTCTTAATCTTCAAAACCCGAAAACATTCAACACTTGACCCATTCTCTCTCTATTTTGGATTTCTCCTTAACGCGATTTTGGGGGTTGCGATGTCAAGCAAGTCATCCCCTCGACTWTTGAAACCCAAATTACCAAAACTCTGATGTGCTCACAAGGTTGACCTTCTAATGGTCCTTCACTCTGCAGGGACTTCRGACTTCACGATTTCACGAATCCTAATGCAAGGATTTCAGGACTTCACCCCACGAAACCTCGAAATGGTCAATGGAATTTGACTTCCGTGTCGATAGTGCACCACCTGTCCACCCTGCTGATTCTATGGCCCACACAATTCTCTTGTCCCTTCGGGACTTCGCATTTCATGATTTCATGAGTCCTATTGYAGAGATTATGGGACTTCAATCTATGAAACCCTGAAATAGAAACCCACTTGTAAATCCAATGGCCCCTGTTGGCTTCAATCTAYAGTTCTGCCTCTCCTGAGCTTAAACCTCTCAAAAGCACTCACCGTAACTCCCCTGCTCCTCCGTGAGATCTGACRTCTCATGGGACTTCACAAATTCTCCACAGAGAATTTCGACTGTCTATTCTTTCCTTCTCAAGGACATCTGCAACTTTTTACCAAATTGTTTTTCCATGGTACTTAACCACTTACGACCCAAACTTGCAACGCCTTCTCACTGTTCCAATGCACAAACTTCMTGTGCTTTCTTCACTGGATGTGGAGACTCTATCCCTTMTGATATTTCTCCAACTCTGAGTCTTAAAAAAGAATCTTTCATGCACTCCTTGTGGTAGACCTTCAAACAATTCCAGGTGTTGAACTTCCTTCGACTCTGCGCACACCCTGCAGCAACAGTCTCTCAATACTTCGCGTAGGTTTGCAACACTGAGACTTTACTTGGCCTACACACTCCTTGCACATATCATGTGCCTAGATGCACTTCTATGGGAATGAGCACAAAAGCTATCTTATCTGAGATTTCAGAGACAAACATCTGAACCCTTTGTCAATGCACTCCTTACAGACAATTCAACTGCACTCCTTGCAGGAACTCTTGCTCAGATAGAGAAACAATTGAAACTCATTTCCCTTACTCTCTCTCTCTCTGATTTCAAACATTCAACAAGAAATCATTCATACATAGAATAAAATCAATTGCATGATAGAAAGAGTAAAACCATGAACATACCATTTAGAATACCCGTACAAGAAACAAATACAATGCCATGAATCTGAAATAAGACTTCTTCTATTAACTCAAATCTCTGTACATGGGTGTTTTTCAAACACAGTTTCTCTGTTCCAGCTCTGTATGCTCTTCTCTCTTGGTAATGTTCTTCTCTACTATGCTCTCAATTGGCATAATCTATTTTAAAATACACAATGAGGGTGTCTATATCCCATTTCCCTCTCTCATTCTAAACTGTCTAATCTACACATTAATTTCTATCTACTTGCATTAACTATCATAAATGCCTTTTACCTACTAAGGATGAGAGTGTATCACTCAAGGTCCTTTTACATTTCACAAGTGTGCCTTCATTAATGTGTGACTTCATTATTTTTTCAAGACATTTCCAAAATTTGCGTTGAGCGCTTTTCCAGTTGTCTTTTGTCTCCACGCTGGCTCACTTTAGATGCTCCTGCATCACCGTCCCACTCTCGTCTAAAGGACTAAGAGGCATTTATGCTAGTAAATGTAAGTAGGTAGCTTTGAATTCTTAGATTAGACAGTTTTAGGAGCCGGAGGGAAAATGGATATAGACACCCTCACTTGTATCATTATAATATTAGTAGCATAATCAATCAAGAGAGCATAGAAAAGAAGAAGCCGAAAACTGTGTAGAAGAACCCATGTACATAAGTTCTGAGATTAATATATGAATCTTTGACCCAAACTCATGGTGTTCAAATACTTTCTTTGTATGCATGATTGAATGTTATTCTCATTATTGTTTTACTCTTTCTGATATACATTTGCTTTTATGCCATGTGTGTATGATTTAATATTTAAGGTCTGAAATCTGAAGAGAGGGAGAGTAAAGAATGAGTTTCAATTATTTCTCTGTTTGAGCAAAAGTTTTCCTACAAGGAGTGTAGTGAAATTATCTGCAAGGTGTGTGTTGACAGAAGTTAGAGTTTGTCTCTGCAAGCTCAGGAAGGATAACATTGTTCTCATTCTCGTAGAAGTGCAAGTTAATCACAGGAGCCATGCAAGGAGTGTGTAGGCTGAGTGAAGTCTTAGAGTTACAACCTGAGCGAAATTGTTGAAAGACTGATGTCATACAGAGTGCACAGAGTCTAAGACTTCAAATACTTGGAGTGTATTTGGAGAAGTGCCATAAGGAGTGCGCACAGGAATTTTCCCCAAAGAACTTGAGTATTTTTCAATTAAGCTCAGGAGGGATAGGATCTTCGAATCTATTGAAGAAAAGATCAAGAGGGTTGGTGCCTTGAAGTATTGGAAGGAGGCGCAGCGACATTGTATGTTGGTGGATAAGTTTCATGAAGGCGTACTTGTTCATTTTGCAAGAGTTGTTAAGGAGGCATTGGACGGTCGGAATTCTCCATGGAGAATTCACGAAGTCCCAAGAGCTGTCAGATCTTGCAAAAGAGTAAGGAGAGTTACAACGAGTATTTTTCTAACTGCAAGCTCAAGAGAAATCAAACCGTGGGATCCAAGTCAATAAGGACCGTTGGATCACTCACGTAATCCCTTTTCGTGGATTCGGGAG
This sequence comes from Picea mariana, assembly GCA_032191745.1. NCBI lineage: Eukaryota > Viridiplantae > Streptophyta > Pinopsida > Pinales > Pinaceae > Picea > Picea mariana. The sequence goes on from JASDQU010103730.1 coordinate 110,315, forward strand.
TTGAAGGGTCAAAAACTTTGCATCAAGATTCACGAGGTTGCGAGGTGCGAAGCCTCGAAATAGCGAAAGAATCTGAGTTGTTCGTTGGAAGGAGGACACGTGTTGCGAGATCCTTTCTATAGGGGATTCAAACATCTGGGTTCAGAGAAGGAATTCCTTTGACTTCGCGAGTAGTGAAGTCATGAAAGAATCGAAGCCATCCATCTGAGGAGGATAGGTGGCAGAGTTCTAGAGATCTCGTGAACTCAGAGGTTCGCAGGGTGAGAGCCCAAGAGTTGGGTGCTCCAAGTTGTGAAGTCGTGAAATCGCGAGGAGCGAGGACAGCTGTAGGATCCTGGTCGCGGGAGGATCGTTGGATCAGAACCCATCGCCTATCGCTCATTCGTGGGTTCAAAGGTTAAGAGGAGTGACATTCAACATCAAAATTTGTGAAGTGTCAAAAGCCAGGCATGAGAGAACACGTGGCAGAACCACAAGGCAGGCCCCTCATGGTTGACAGGTGAATACGCATCGCCAGGAGGAAAGGAGTCAATACTCTGTTTACTTCTTGTGTCTCGGGGATTTGTGAGATAAGAGCACGAGAGCTCGATGCTACAACTCGTGAAGTGGCGAGTTGCGAGAAGTGTGAAAGGAAGGTCAAACCTCGTTGACTTTCAAGTCTCGGAGGATCACATAAGGAAGGAACAAGAGTTCAACCTTTGAACTCGTGAAGTGGTGAGTAGCGAGAGGAGCTAGTGTTAAGATTAGCCAGCGGTCATGCGAGGAAGGCACTGACAGGGGAAGATCCATACCTATATCGGCATTTCAGGTATCACGATATTGGAAGGGAAGAGTCGGGAGTATCAACTCACAAACTTGTGAGTTGTGAGTTGCGACAAGGGCCTTTGGAATTGGGACTTGGTCATAGCGTTGTGGTCGCACGAGAAGGTGGAGTTCGTACCTAGTGTTGTTTTCATAGGGGAGCTTCTTAAAGGACCCGTGGATCGATTGAATTGAGACTCCAACAAGGAATCGAAAGAGCCATTTCGGCTCAAAGGAATAAAGAACGTTGTTGTGAGTGGATCTTGGTCTGAGGATCGATAGGTTTGTGTCAGTGTGGTATCAGAGCATAGAAAACATTCTTTGCTTTTTGTAGTAGGGAAAGGAAAAATCTCATCCATGCCACTGAAGAGAAGAGATAGACAAACACTGAATCCTCCATAGGAAAGGGAAATGCCAAGAGGAAGGGGTAGGCAGGTGCCAAATCCAGCCATGGAAAGAGAGATGCGTGATATATGTGCCAGACTCGAGGACATGGAGACAACACAAAGGCACACAACTGGTGTTGGAGATGTCAGCGAGTCTGAAAGTGAAAATGAAGCTGGACATGAAAGAGAAGAAGTCAGAGCAGAAGATGCAGCAAATGAATGCCTGATTAGGGTTGTTGCAAGAATGGGTGCTAGGGAAAAAATGGATATTCCAGTATATGAAGGAAACCTGGATGATCAAGAGCTTCTAAAATGGATTATAGCTTTGGACACATATTTTGACTATGAAGATGTCGAGGAAGACAAAAAGGTCAAACATGTTGTCACAAGATTGAAAGTACATGAAACATTGTGGTGGGATGAACTACAAGCTGAAAGACGTTGCAAAGGTAAGAATGAAATCAAGAGTTGGGATAGGATGAATTGAAAGATGAAGGAAAAATTTATTCCCAGGGATTACTAGATTACTCTATTTTAGAGAATGCAAAATTTGAGACAGAAATTGATGTCAGTGAAGGAATATACTGAAGAATTCTACAGGTTGAACATCAGGGAAGGTCATCGTGAAAGCGATGATGAAAAGGTTGCTAGGTACATGAATGGTCTGAGATATGACATTCAGGATGAGATGAGCATGATGACCATATGAATGGTGGAAGATGCTTATCAGATGGCTCTAAAAGATAAATAAAAGCTGAGCCGAAAACAAATTCAAAGAGGCCAAGGCAGAAATCAAGCCAGAGGCAAATCAGTTGCCCAGGATAGAAATCAGAAACCCAAGGAAGAGTGGAAGAAACCTCAAACTCAAACTAAGAGAGGTGGAATCTCACAGAGAGGGAAACATACTGAACAAAGAGGTCAGTATGCCAATGGAAACATTTTCCCTCGTACCAGAGGTAGAGGAAGAGGAAGAGGTGGAGTGGTGAAATGCTTCACATGCGGAAAGGTCAGACATAAATATTATGAATGTCTAGATAAAAAGAAAGAAGGTGGTGAAACTCACATTGCAGAAGCACAAATAAGGAATGTTGAGGTAGAATATGTTGAAGGTGGAAGATCGTTGATGATGCGAAAAGTTCTCTTAATGCCAGAGAAGGAGGTGGACAGTTTGGTCCAAAGGAACGAACTTTTTTGGACCGCTTGCAAGACCAAAGACTGGGAATGCAAAGTCATCGTGGATAGTGGTAGCAAAAATAATCTCGTTTCTACAGATATGGTAGAAAAGCTAGAGTTGGAGACTATTGAACATCCAATCCCATATAGAGTTTCATGGCTACAAGAAGGACATCAGGTAAATGTCACTAAACAATGTTTAGTTGAGTTTAAAATAGGTGGATATAAAGATGAAATACTCTATGATGTTATTCCCATGGATTTTTGTCATCTATCGCTGGGTAGACCATGGAAATATGACTTAAATGTGATTCATGATGGGAGGAAGAACACATACACCCTAGAGAAGAATGGGAGAACTCACATGTTACTTCCAATCAAAGACAAAGAGGTGAAACCTGAAGTAAGCAACAATCTACTTCTCATGAGTGGGAAGGAACTTCTTTCAGAGGTTAAGAAGAAGGAAGAACCACAATTCATTGTGGTCAGGAAACATAGAATTTTTTTGACTAGCATAAGAGTGGATGATCTACCAGAGGAAGTCCAGGAGTTACTGGAGGAATTCACTGATATAGTAGTGGATGAACTACTTCGTTTGTTTCTATTGATCACAAGTGTGAGTCATCATATTGATCTCATACCTGGAGCTAGTTTACCAAACAAGGCAATGTACAGATTGATTCCACAGGAAAATGAAGAAGTAAAGAGACATGTCTAGGGCTTAATGGACAAGGGGTTGGTTAGAGAAAGATTGAGTCCATGTGCTGTTTCAACAGTGCTCAGTTCAAAGAAAGATGGAGGCTGGAGGATGTGTACTAACTTAAGATAAATTAATAGGATTACCATCAGGTGCAGATTTCCATTGCCAAGGATGGATGATTTGATGGATTGCTTGAGTGGAGCCAAATTTTTTTCAAAGATTGATTTGAAAAGTGGATATCACCAAATTCATATGAGAGAAGGAGACGAATGGAAGACAGCCTTCAAGACCAATGAAGGGTTGTATGAATAGTTTGTTATTCCGTTTGGTCTAACAAATGCGCCAAGTACCTTCATGAGGTTGATGAATGAAGTCCTGAAGGATTTCATCGAAAAATTTGTCATTGTGTATCTTGATGACATACTGATTTTCAGTAAAATGGAGGCAGAGCATCTGAAACATTTGGATATAGTCATGAAGAGGCTACAGCAAGAGAAGCTACTGATAAATATGAAGAAATCCTCCTTCATGAAGACATAGCTCATTTATTTGGGTTTTGTTATCTCTGTAGATAAGTTGAATATGGATCTAGATAATGTGGAGCTAATTAAGAATTGGCCATCACCGAAGAGTATATTTGAGGTGAGAATTTTTCATGGATTGGCTAGTTTCTACCAGAAGTTCACCAGGAATTTTAGTGGAATTAGTGCACCGATGATGGACACAGTGAAGAAGAGACACAAATATTTTCACTGGATAGAAGAGGCTGAGAAAATTTTTAATTTGTTGAAGAAGAAAATCATGGAACAACCAATTTTGGTGTTGCCGGATTTCAAAAAGACATTTCAGGTAAAATGTGATGCAAGTGGATTTGCAATAGGGGCAGTCTTGACCCAAGAAGACAGGCCGATAGCATACTTCAGCGAGAAGATGAATGAAGCGAAAGTGAAATAATCCATGTATGACAAGGAGCTCTATGCTATTATTCAGGCATTGAAGAAATGGAGGCATTACTTAATCCCTAAGGAGTTTGTCTTATACAGTGAAAATCATGCTTTGCAATTTGTGACTCAACAGGAGGAGTTGAACCAAAATCATGCAAAATGGGTTGAATACATGAAGAACTTTACTTTTGTAACTAAGCATATTTCTGGAACTGCTAACAAAGTTGTTGATGCTTTGAGCAGGAAATGTTTGTTGTTGCAAGAGTTCAGAGTCAAAGCACTGGGTTTTGATGATCTCAGGGACATGTACGAAGATGATCCAAATTTTAAAGAGGCATATGAAGTAGCTGAGAATCCAATTCTCAAAGATAGAAGCCAATGGAAAGAGTACATGATCTAGGATGGATTACTATTCAAGTTCAATCAACTTTGTATTCCAAAATGCTCCATGAGGGATAATCTGTTGAAGGAGAAACATATTGGAGGATTGGTTGGGCATTTCAGTCATGACAAGACGTTCTCAGAGCTAAATGAGTCACATTTTTGGCCAGGAATGAGGGAAGACGTCAAAATATTTGTGGACAGATGTAGAATTTGTCAGCATTCAAAAGGGAAGAGGCAGAATGTAGGCTTATAACAACCGTTACCCATACCTGACGAGCTGTGGGATGCGGTAAGAATGGACTTCATATTGGGGATGCCAAGAACACAAAGAGGGTTCGACTCGATCTTTGTGGTGGTGGATAGATTTTCTAAGATGGCACATTTCATACTATGTCAGAAAACCAGTGACGCAACTCACATTGCGAATTTATTTTTCAAAGAAGTCATTCGACTTCACGGCTTACTAAGGAGCATAGTTTCAGATCGAGACACCAATTTCATGGGACACTTCTGGAGAATATTATGGAAAAATCTAGGAACAAACTTTTCGTTCAGTTCAACTTATCATCCTTAGACGGATGGACAGATAGAAGTTGTGAACATAAGTTTGTGAGACTTGCTGAGGAGCTTGGTGACAGAACACCACAATCAGTGGGACAATATTCTACCACAGGCAGAATTTTCTTATAATGATTCAATCAACAAAACCATAGGGCAGATTCCATTCCAAATTTTTTATGGGACACATCCAAGAGGAGTTTCGGAATTGAGAGATTCAGAATAGAATGCAACTAGGAGTGCTAGTGCAGAAGATTTCGGTGAAGCAATGAAAGAACTTCACAGCCAAGTGAAGGAGTGATTGCAGAACTCGAGCTAGGAGTATAAGCACAAAGCATATCAACACAAGAGACAACTTCAATTTGAGGTTGGTGATTTGATTCTGGCACATCTGAGAAAGGAAAGATTCATGAAGGGGACATATAACAAACTGAAGATGAAGAAGATCAGACCATGTAAGGTATTGAAGAAATTTGGGGCAAATGATTATGAGATTGAATTACCCGATGGGATCGAAATTTCTCCGATATTCAATGTCTCATATTTGTACTCATACAAAGAAGGAACAGGTAATGAACAACCATAGGTTCAATGGACTAAACAAATGCCAGTTGCAGAGAATCCACAGATGGAAAGCATATTGGACAAAAGAATTAGTAAGAGGACTAGGAGAAAAGAATACTTTAAATACTTGGTCAAGTGGAAGGGACATCCAGTTGAAGATGCTAGCTGGGAGAATGAAGCAGAGATCCAGAAGTATGGACAGACCATGTGAGAGATCATAGACAGGAGCCCATGAAAATTTTCAAGCAAGGGAGTATGATGCAGGAGCATCACAACAACAAGCGAGCGTGGGACAAAACACCAAYGCATTTTGGCACACGATGAATTCTTTGAAATGTTTTGAAGTTTGATACGCCAAACTTAAATTTAATAGTTAATAAAGAGAGTACTTGTAGATTGTAATCAKACATTGAGCATCCTGGTCTCGTCTGAAGGACTAACAAGAATTTATGCTAGTAAATGTAAGTAGGTAACTTTGAATTCTTATATTAGATRGTTTTAGGAGCCAGAGGGAAAACAGATATAGACACCCTCACTTGTATCATTGTAACATTAGAAGCATAATAAATGAAGAGAKCATAGAAAAGAAGAAGCAAAAAACTGTGTAGAAGAACCCATGTATAGAAGTTTTGAGATTAATATATGAAGCTTTGACCCAGACTCATGGTGTTCAAACACTTTCTGTGTATGCATGATTGAATGTTATGCTCATGATTGTTTTAATATTTGTGATATACATTCTCTTTTATTCCATGTATGTATGATTTCATATTTAAGGTCTGAAATCTGAAGAGAGGGAGAGTAAAGAATGAGTTTCAATTGTTTCTCTGTTTGAGCAAGATTTTTCCTGCAAGGAGTGCAGTGAAATTGTCCGCAAGGTGTGTGTTGATAGAAGTTAGAGTTCGTCTCTACAAGCTCAGGAGGGATAACATTGTTCTCATTCTCGCAGAAGTGCAAGTTAAGCATAGGAGCCATGCAAGGAGTGTGAAGGTAGAGTGAAGTCTCAGAGTTACAACCTGAGCGAAATTATTGAAAAACTGATGTCGCAGAGAGTGCACAGAGTCTAAAACTTCAAATACTTGGAGTGTATTTGGAGAAGTTTCGTAAGGAGTGCGTATAGGAATTTTTCCCAAAGAACTTGAGGATTTTTCAATCAAGCTCAGGAGGGATAGGATATTTGAAGTTGTCGAAGAAAATCTCAAGAATGCTAGTGCCTTGAAGTATTGGAAGGAGGTGCAGTGACAATGTTTGTTGGTAGATAAGTTTCATGAAGGCGTACTTGTTCATTTCGTAGGAGTTGTTAAGGAGGCATTGGACCGTCGAAATTCTCCGAGGAGAATTCACGAAGCCTCGAGAGCCGTCAGATCTTGCAGAAGAGCAAGGAGAGTTACGACAAGTTTTTTTCTAAGTGCAAGCTTAGGAGAAATCGGACAGTGGGATCCAAGTCAACAAGGACCGTTGGATCACTCGCTTAATCTCATTTCATGGATTCATGAGTTGAAGGGTCAAAATCTTTGCATCAAGATTCGTGAGGTCACGAGGTGTGAAGTCCTGAAATAGTGAAAGAATCTGAGCCATTCACTAGAAGGAGGACACGTGTTGCGAGATCCTCTCTATCGGGGATTCAAACATTGGGGTTCAAAGAAGGAAGTCCTTCGACTTTGCGAGTAGTGAAGTCACAAGAGAATCATAGTCATCCATCTGAGGAGGACAGGTGGCAGAGATATAGGGATCTCACGAACTCAAAGGTTCGCAGGGTGAGAGCCCAAGAGTTGGGTGCTCCAAGTCGCGAAGTCGCAAAACTGTGAGGAGCGAGGACAACCATAGGATCTAGGTCGTGGGAGGACCGTTGGATCAAAACCCATCGCCTATCATGCATTTGGGGGTTCAGAGGTTGAGAGGAGTCACTTTCAACATCATAAATCATGAAGTGCCAAAAACCAAGCACGAGAGAACACGTGGAAGAACCACAAGGCGGGGCCCGCACGGTTGACAGGTGAATACGCATTTCCAGGAGCAAAGGATTCAACACTTTGTTGACTTCTAACATCTCGGGGATTCGTGAGATAAGAGAAAAATAGCTCGATGCTACAACTTGCGAAGTGGTGAGTTGCGAGAAGTGTGAAAGGAAGGTCAAACCTCACTGACTTTCAAGTCTTAGAGGATCACATAAGGAAGGAACGAGAGTTCAACCTTTGAAATTGTCAAGTGGCAAGTAGCTAGAGGATCTAGCGCTAAGCCTAGCCAATAGTCGCTCAAGGAAGGCATTGACAGGGGAAGAGCCATACTCGTATCGACATTTTGGGTATCGCGATATTGGAAGGGAAGAGTCGGGAGTCTCGACTCACAAACTCGTGAGTTGCGAGTTGCGACAAGCGCCTTTGGAATTGGGCCTTGGTCATAGTGTTGTGGTCACACGAGAAGGTAGAGGTTGTGCCTAGTGGATCTATTGAATTGATATTCCAGCAAGGAATCGAAAGAGCCAATTCATCTCAAAGGAATAAAGAATGATCCTATGAGCGGATCTCAGTCCGAGGACCAATAGGTCTGCGTCAATATGTCCCCTTTTCCAAGCATATTCAACATATATAGATAGTCATCCCTTACTCCTTTTAATAATATTGTTTTAAGAATATCTTTACTTACATCGGGGTGACTTGATCTTTGTGGATTATACTGTAGCCTTTCCATAAAGTCCTCCAGATTTTCATCCTCTTTCTGTATCATCTTGAATAGTTCCTCTCTTTTTTCTCTTGTTTGGCAATAGTCTTGATATTTGTGTAGAAATTTATGTTTCATCTGATCCCATGTTATGATTACATGACCTCCAAGACTCATGAACCTTCTTAATGCATTTCCCTTTAATGTTGTTGGAAATAGATTTAATTTTTTAGCATTGGAAATGTAATCATAACTTCTGCATAATATGTCAAACTCGAAAAGGAATTCATCAGGATTTTCAGAAGATAAACCATGAAAGTTAGGTAAAGCTGAAAGTAGAATATTCTTCATGGGGGCTACTCCTCTAGGAAGATCACCAATAGGAAATCCTAAGGTATAAAAAGAGTTTTCATCGTTTACCTCTCTTTCAAGACCTACCTGTTCTTCATGGTGCAGTTCTTCATTATATCCATCCATGGTTTCTTCTGTTTGTTCCCCTACTGCACTTGCTCGATCCTCAATGTTGTCTTCTAATTTTTCAACTGTCTCAATTTCAAATTTCGCTTGAAAGGAAGGTTGAGGCTTTGGTTTTCAAGATCTTGGTCATTGAGGAACAACGGATTCAGATTTTGATATAATCTTGTCGATAAAAGTCTTTCTTCCTCCTCTTTCTCTGCCCCTGCCACCTGTAGGGTCAGTTTCCCTGGGGGGTCTGCGTCCTCTCATGCAATCTATACATCTGAAAGAAAAATGTAAATGCTTTTGAAATATATGATTACCTTCCCCAGCAACGACGCCAAAATGTTGGTCACTATAATTGCTTATTAGTTAAAACAATCAAGTGTTACATAAATTGTCAACCCAGGGAAGTTTGTTTATTTCAAAGGAAATCACACACTGTATATGCTCAATCTCAAAATAAATCCAAAGTTGTAGTAAAAGTTACACTAATCAAACCTTGCTTTGAATAGACTGAAGTTCTACTCTGAATTATAGTAAAAGAAATCTATCTATTGCAGAGTTTAAGATTCAAAAGGAAATAATTATCAGAAGAATCTTGGATTACATTAAGAAACAACAACCTAGGAAAAAGGAACCTTTCAACATACTGCAAAGAAGACTAACTATTCTGTAACAGAGAACATGACCCTATTCCCCAAGTAGGAATCTTCAGCACCCGTCTCTGACTATCACACTTTCATAAACTCATTCTGCAAATAGAATTACCAATCAAAATGATAAACAATTACCTAGGAATGAATTGTATGAAAACAATGTAACAATTAGTGGAAACAGAGTTTCAGCAAAACAGAGTTTTAACAAAGTATAGATAAAAACAATACTAACACACTGAATAAACTAATGGGTGAATCTTGTGAAGAAGGTGGGCCCTCTCCTTCTCACAAGATTCCCCAGAAATGAAAGGAACTAAGAAGAAATTCTCAGAATGATCTTTTATTCATCTGTCAAAGGTGACAAGTTACAATATCCAAAGTGAACATGCTTCTTCTCTATAATTCCCTTCTAGATAAGCCTTATGTAATCCCCCTCTAATAATGATTTCTCCCCTATTTAAAGAGGAGAATCCTCTTGATACAATTAAGCATAAAATTACATGTGTACATACAAATCCTATTCTTAGTCTGATCCAATCTTCTATGCTGGAATAGGATATTTTGATCTTCCGTAGAAAAATGTTGTTACAGCGGTTGTAATGGTGTTGGCTTGAGGTAAAGCTGTTGCGGCCAGTGTAGCATCTCTTTTATTTATCTTTTCCTGTTACTGTTGTATGTGAAATATTGTTTCAGCAACAGGATTTGTGTATTGTTTGACTGTTTCAGCAACGTGGTCTTCAAGCAACAACGATGGTTGTAATGGTGTTGGCTTAAGGTACAACTATTGCGGCCAGTGTAACAAATCCTTTAATAATATTTTCTTGTTACTGCTGTATGTGAAATGTTGTTTCAACATAAAAAATCACAGACTGCTTCAGCAACGGGATTTGCATACTGTTTGACTGTTTCAACAACATGGTCTTCAAGCCGCAACGATATATTAACTGCAGTCTCCAAACTGTTTCAGCAACTATATATTTCTAATTAATGGCTAAGTATGAGAGTAATGTAAAATTACATGTAAAACAAATTAAACATATAGAAAAGAGAAGAAACGTTATATACCTTTGGAAAAATAGATTAAGGTGATAATGTAGGCTTAAATATGAGTGGGAAAAGGATGTAATGATATAAAAAAGTATGAGTAAAAAGGTACATTATAGGGTCCTAACAAGGGGAACATAAGGGAAAAAGCGGAAGGTCAAACTTAGAAAGGTATCTACCATTTAAGAGCTTTCTAATTTAAACTGAACTAGCAAATTAATAATAGGGAAAGCCATTAAAACCTGTAAGAGAAATTGGGGACACCTAGGATTGATTTTAGGAGTAACTCTAGGTGGTTGAGGGAAATTAAGATAATTAATTAATTAAAGAAATTAATTTATGGAGGAATGAAGGGGAATGGGTGACACTTGTATGGGGAGGAATTTTTAGGAATTTAATTATAAAAACTTAACTAAAAGAGAATTTTTGGAAAGTAAGGAACCACGAAACTCTATATAATGAAGGGAGGTGATGGAGGTTGGATCTTCTTCTATTTGCGTAACGTTATGATAAAAAATTATCTACTTGACTCTTAACTTGTGGGAGTTGGGATACCCAGATCGGTGAGGAGTGTTAGCTCAGCCTTACGAGGCAAGTTGGGTGCTAGTCGACATCTCTAGAGAGTAAGTGTGTGGCCCCTTTGAGGCTCAAGGGGCTAAGGGGGAAGAAGAGTACCCCTAGCATTTCCTGGGAGGTACCAGTGAAGTCTTGTCGTTCGGCAAGCGAGAGTTTCTCGGAGCGTGTGGGACATCATTCAAAGTGGGCGATCAGGCAACGCTACACTCTCTTCATTTTGTATGGTAGAATGTATTAAGACTTATGCTTGGATCTTCTTATTTAATGGAGAAGTAAACTAATTTTTTTTTTTAAATTGATGACTAAAACTTTTCTTAGCCTAGCTCAATGATAGGCTGGCTCCCATGGCATCTTTTCCCTACATGTCTCGACCAACTTGATATGATGATTATGACCTTGAGTTTGTTTAGCCTTCGTCCCTAGATCACCAATCCTCGCCTGAGCAGTTGGCCAGGAGCCTGATCTATGATCGTCACCTTAGCATTAAAATATCTATGGATCTCAATGCCCTTCTTTTCTATGCGAGGATGATGAAGCAAAGGATGAACCTACCAGCCATCTGCCTCTATTGTTTTCCTTGCCTGATTATTTGACTTGCGCCTTCCAGTATGACCTCTACCTATGGATTATCTTGCTTCCTTGTTGTTTATTTTTCTATGCCTTAACTAATAGAATCGCTACAATCCTTTCGATGAGTTATCCTTATGGCCTTGGTGTTCTCTTATTGTTGTCAGTTTTTTTTATATTGGTATCCCGAGATGTAAAAATAATTTAACTTCAATATGCATTTTGTTTCTTGTTGGATTGACTTGTTTTTATTACTTCTGCAATTGTAATTATGTAACAAATGTGAAAATATTACCTCTGCTATTGTAATTAGGTATGGATGTAAAAATATTACTTCAACAATTGTAATTATGTGATAGATGTAAAATATCAACCTGTGTTTTATGTATTGATGGAGAATTTAAATTCTGTGTTTTTAAACCTTTCCCTTAGCATTAAATTTCCTTTTGCGTTGTTGACCATTGCCTCAACATTCATTTATTATTTCTGCATTTAGTTTTTTTTTAAATTTCTTTATAATTCCTTTGATAAGGAAGGCACTTTCAGTTTTCTATCAGGAGTCTATCTTGCCTATGCTTCTGCAATTCGTATATGGTCTTCCCATTAATTAGAGAAATCTATGGCCTCCACCTTATTCTGGAGAGGGTGGAAATCCGTTTTATTGGTATCTTTTGATTCCTTTCTGTTAAAAGAAACTATTTTTCTTGACAATTTTTAGATTAAGTATTTGAAAATGAAACTGACATGATGAGATTGAGAAACCTTTGATCCTGGTTATTTCTGGCTGAATTTTGTTATGAATCTCGTGGTCAGTTAGTGTCCTTGTTTTAAAGGATTTCTAGATCTCTATAATCCATTATGCAGTGATATTTGGTCGTTTATGTCTCTATCCTCCAAATATTAGGTGTTTGGATTTTGTTCTTATTGAGTATGCTGGTATAAGGTGCATGTTAAACATGTTCTTTTCACATTATGTTGACAAACTAGCTTACTGCACTTTCATTTTTCCCTTACCCATTTGCACTCAGTTGTAGCTGGTGCCTTCACCTCTGCACTTTACTTCTAGTCATGTTATACTCAGAGTTACCGTTGTCAGAACCTCTACGCTTGTTTTTCTTCGTTTACTCTCTTATGCACAGACTCTTGGTGCCCAAAACACCTATGCCTCTTCCTCCTTGTCGTTTTACTCTCAGCCCTATCATTTTGTCCACCTCAACAATCGATTCATTGGGTATTTTCCCAGGTATTCATCACCAGTTCATCGAACCTACCTTTGTGCTCATCTTAAATGCCATATCCCTTCCTTGCTCGTTTTCAGATCTTTAATGCTCACGCTCAACCTGTCATGACAGACTCACTGCTAGTAACTAAGTTTATATCTATTCTGAGTTATTGTGGAAAGTTCTTTTAATTTAAGAATTAGATATTTAGAGAGTGTGTGTTTTAAAGGTCTCAATCATGGGAAGCTTCTTCTTGTATTTAATAATTACAATTATTATATAGGAGTCTCCACATAAAGCCAATGATACCATTATGTCTAATCCAATTGATATACTTACCTCAATAATTCTCTATGTTTAAATTTAGTATTAAAGATGGTGCTCACTCACACTTATATATATATATATATATATATATATATATATATATATATCTTCCCTTTATCTACAAGGGCACACCTTAAGAAAGTTTGTTTTCATATAGTTCCCAAAGGAAAACACTTTACACCAGTTGTCTTCATAAATTTTAGCTTGTTATCTTAATATGGTCATAATGTTGTTACTATTTCAGTGGTTGGTGCATGTAACGTATAGCATAACAACTTCACATTTTATTTATGGATCTGTTAAAAACAAATTTCATCTTTATGTTTGGGGATTGTGAGTCTCAAATTATTAATTGAGAAATTAAAATGAAATTAGATACTTTTGATAAATGCGGCTCATTTTAATAAATTCTGGCAGAATATAAGTGTCCAATTTATAATCTTTTTACAGTAGTTGCCTTTCCATAGAGTATTATGGGAATGGAAAAAAAAAATAATGGAAAAAAAAAAATCATGGTATAATAAATTCCATTTATATTTTATCACTAGACTGTGTTTTGTTTAATTATTGTATTGTCTTGATTATTTTATTTGACAATCAGATTTTTATCACTATTTCACATCCGTCGAATTAACAATTCAAATATAAATTCACTTCTTGGGTCGTATTAGTTATCTTAAAATATTTCCCCTACAATTAATTGAAACTCTGGCATCTTGGAAAGTAGAACTAAAAGTTTTATGAGTGGACATATAAAATTGAAGTGGTTTAATGAATTTAAATGACATGCAATGGGCCCTCAGGGTGTAGATCAATCGACGATGGGGTGCACAATTAATGAACTTCGTTATGGGATGCATGCTCATGAACTTCGTTATGGGATGCATGCTCACGCTGATTCAGTTTATTTCTAGCACACCAAAAAAAATGCTAAATGTATGAATGATAGTTTTAAATGTTAGTTTGAGTTAATTCACTTATTCAGTTATTTGAATGACGGTCTTAATTTAGTTATCTCGTGTGCGAGTTGAAGGGTCACTAAAATGATTGGTTGTTGATTATTTATTCTTGCGCCATGAAAAATGTATTGTATCGAAAGATTGCTAGTTCTCTCTCTCCATGGGAGTTACACTGATTGTGTCGTCTTTCCTTATGATATCATTAATTGTGTAACTCTAAATTTATTGTTGATGTTATTGTCCCAATTCTTTAAAAAATAAAATTACTTGTTGTACGTCATTTTTGTCATAACGGTCGAGCCCGTTACATATGGTATCAGAGCTGGTTCAACCCACGACCTGGGATCGCTACGGATTTCACTGATATGATTTGATTATAATGTTACTAATTGAGTTGGCTTATATTTGTGCAGGTAATCATGGTTAGAGGACACCATGGAGGTAGCCGACGGGGTGCTAGGGGAGGAGGTGCGACGCCTCCAGTAGCATCCACGCCTGAGGGGTCTAACCCCCAGAGAGACTAGCAAGTTCTCGGACAGGAGTAGATAGTAGTTGGTGATGTAGTCAGAATGATGAGATATTTTTAGCGCATGTCCAAGGAACTGATCAACCGTTTGTACAGAGATGAGGCCAGGGCGCCGACACCTGTTGAGGTTCCACTGCGCACTTTGATCGATACTGGTAGCATTCACCATGAACTCGAGAAGGTCAAATTTCTTGAGTTCTTTGGTGCCTCGGATGGCGTAGCCACTAAGGCATGGTTGGAGAACACGACGATGNACTTGTTGAGGTTCCACTGCGCACTTTGATCGATACTGGTAGCATTCACCATGAACTCGAGAAGGTCAAATTTCTTGAGTTCTTTGGTGCCTCGGATGGCGTAGCCACTGAGGCATGGTTGGAGAACACGACGATGTGCTTCGCAGTTTGCGATTATACCTCCAACATGAAGGTCTGCATGGCGGTCTTTCAACTGAAGGGGAGCGCTCTTCTATGGTGGAAGATGCTCCTACTGCAGCTGAACATGGTTGTCAAAGATGTGTCATGGGAATTTTTCAAAGAATGGTTCCGAGAGAGGTACCTTTCATAGGACTTCATTGAGTGTCAACTCAATGAGTTCAATGCCTTACGACAGGGTGGTTGTACGGTGCTCGAGTATGAGGCCCGTTTTATGGAGCTGCTTCGGTATGCTATGCACCTTAACACTAAGAAACTTAAGGCCAACATGTTTGTGTTTAGCCTTACCGACATCATACGTGCAAAGGTTAGTATTTTGATGCCTCAAACCTTGCATGATGTCATCCAGAAGGCCCTCATAATAGAGGAGGAGCTTATCAGCAGGGGTCAAACCAGGACTCCAGTGAGACCAGCAGGGCAGGTGTCATCTAGAGCATAGTAGCATTAGACACCAGCCAAACTTACGTTGGGATATCATTACTTCCAGAGGGGATCCACATTCACTACACCTCGGTGACCGATGCCTTAGCAGCGGACACTTTATTGGGGACCATAGCATCAGCAACAATGTCAACCGCAGCAACAACAGTTTAGGCCTGTTCAGCAGAACAGACCTGGATTCCAGACCGGTGGGCCGTCATCTTCTACTTTAGGTACCAGGACTACTGGGCCGAAGAAGGGGTGTTGGATGTGTGGGGAGCCACACTACCAGCGCGACTTCCAGGTGGAGAGAACTAGAATGTCTGGATAATCCAGACCCACTACCATGGGAGATATGGGTAAGGCCCATCGGATGCATGCAGTGGTGGACAAGTTCCAAGCAGAGCATCATTCAACTGTGCTCAAGACGATAGGTACCGTTGCTGACCAGACCTTTAGTATTTTGATAGATCCTGGTGCTACCGAGATTTTTATTTCTAGTGGAGCACTAAAAAGGATTAAGGTAAGGGAA
This sequence comes from Picea mariana, assembly GCA_032191745.1. NCBI lineage: Eukaryota > Viridiplantae > Streptophyta > Pinopsida > Pinales > Pinaceae > Picea > Picea mariana. Next base: position 126,203 of record JASDQU010103730.1, read on the forward strand.
GTCGAACAGGATGAGTTTAGCTTCATAGAGATGGCTTCAAGAGACAAACAAAAGGTTGGAGGAAAGGTTACGGGTTGTACCCTTAACCTGGGAGATTTTATCACAAGGGCCATCCTGTACATCACGATTCTAGGATCTTATGATGTTGTGATTGTTATGGACTGGTTGGAAGCGCATGAGGCAATACTCAACTATAAGATGAAACTATTGAGCTTGGTCGATGATGAGGGACAGAGATGTGTGATTGTAGGATGGAACCAAGGATTTTCCTTGAGGTTCATCTCTTCCTTGCAACTTCAGAAGATCATGCGCAAGGGGTGCAAGCTTTATGCGATCCTTGCGTTAAAAAAGAAGGGAGTAGCAGAAGGTATAAAACACCTTCTGGTGGTGAGAGAGTTTGCAGACGTATTTTTGGAGGAGTTACTTGGGATGCCACCGGAAAGGGATTTGGAGTTTACCATAGAACAAAAATAAAGGATTGAATCGATAGCAAGGATGCCTTATCAGATGTTGACCCTGAAATTACAAGAGTTGAAAATGCAACTGAAGGAGTTGCTGGACCTGGGATTCATACGTCCAAGCGTGTCACCATGGGGTGCACTTGTTATTTTCATATGAAATAAGGATGGGTCATGGAGGCTCTGCATTGACTATCGTCAATTGAACAAGGCCACGATCAAGAATCAGTATCCATTGCCGAGAATTGATGATCTGTTCAATCAAATGAAGGGCGCAATGGTGTTCTCAGAGATCAATTTGCGATCAGGGTATCACCAGTTATGAATTAAGGAAGATGAAATCCCTAAGACTGCCTTTAAGATAAGGTTTGGACATTACAAGTTTATTGTTTTACCATTTGGACTGACAAATGTCCTAGGGGTATGTATGAGTTTGATGAACAGGGTGTTCCGCGAGTACTTGGACAAGTTCGTCCAAGTATTCATTGACGATATTTTGATCTATTATCGGACGATGAAGGAGCATGACGAGAACTTGTGCTTGGTATTACAGTTTCTGTGAGCACACAAACTGTATGGGAATTTTTCCAAATGCTCATTTTATCAATCGAAGATTCACTACTTAGGGCATGTCATCTCCGGTGAAGGCATCGTCATGGATCCATCCAAGGTCAAGGATATCATGGAATGGCCTGCACCGATGTATGTCCCAAAAGTGCATAGCTTCATGCGTTTAGCAGGATACTATTGATGGTTCATCAATGGATTTTCAAAGATAGCAAATCTGATCATGTAAATGCAGAAGAAAAACAAGAAGTTTGTTTGGACCAAGAAATGCTCGGAAGCATTTTAGAGGCTCAAGGAGTTGCTGACAACAACACCGATACTAAAGGTCCTAGACATAGACACTGACTTCTTGGTATGCACTGACACATCCAAGGAAGGCTTAGGTGGAGTCTTGATGCAAGACGGATGAGTGATCACTTACATTTCAAGGAAACTAAGAATGCATGAGGAGAACTACGCGATGCACGATTTGGAGTTGTTAGCCATCATTTGTGCCTTAAAGGTTTGGAGACACTACCTTGTTGAATGAAAATTCAAACTAAAGACTGACCATTGTGGACTACAACACATATTTATACAAAGCAACCTAAACGTGTGACAACAATATTGGTCAGAATTTCTTAGCGAGTACGACTTCGAGATTACTTACATAAAAGGAACAATGAACCTAGTGGTAGACGCATTAAGTTGGAGATAGCGCATCTTTTTGGTGCTGTCGCTTCAGATGAATCTATGTGGAAAGATTCTAACTTTATAGCATGATGATGACTGGTACAAAGAGGTCGAGGGTTTAATCGGACAAAACACAATGATGGTACCACGATTTGAAGGACCTTCATTTGGTAGCGATGGTTTATTGAGGTTTAAAAATTGGATCTACGTACCACTGAATGACGAGTTGAGGATGTTGATCCTGAGCAAGGCTCATAGAGAAGTTTACATGGCTCACAAAGGAGTCACAAAGATGAGGGCAGACCTTAAATCCTTATTCTTTTGGAAGGGAATGAAGGTAGACATAGTCAACTATGTGCCCAGATGTCTAGAATGTCAACAGGTACAGGCTAAACATAGACGCCTAGTAGGATTACTACAATGACACGCTATTCTGGAATCGAAATGGGAGGTTATTTTGATGGATTTTATTGTTGGATTGCCACTGATGGAAAGGAGACATGACTCGATTTTCATAGTAGTAGATACTCTGATGAAGAGTTCTCACTTTATTCCTATGCATATGACATATCAGGCACCTGACATAGCTAGAGTTTTCATTAGTGAGATTGTGAGGCTGCATGGCATGCCTAAGAGGATTATATCTGATCAAGGATCAATGTTTACGAGACGATTTTGGATGAGTTTCCAAGAGGCCTTGGGAACCCAACTTAAGTTTAGTACTTTGTATTACCCAAAGGCTGAAAGGAAGACCGAACAAATGAACCAAACCTTGGAGGACATGTTGTGCACGTACATGATGGACGAACAAAAGCATTGGGAAGAATTCTTGCCACTAGTGGAGTTCTCTTACAACAACAATTATCATAGCACCATTAAGATGGCACCTTTTGAGTTTCTTTATGGGTGACCATGTCAGACGCCTTTGAGTTGGGATCAGCTTGAGGATAGGGTCCTGGTGGGACCAGAAGCAATCTAGGAAATGGAAGAGAAAATGCAAACAATAAGGAAAAGGATTAAAGAAGTGCAGGATCGACATAAGAGTTATGCCGATGCGCACCGTGTCGACTGTAGTTACGAGGTTGGCGATTGAGTCTTCTTTGAGGTTAAACCACATAAAATTTCAATCAAGTTTGGAAAGGGAGATAAACTCTCTCGTAGGTTCATGGGACCTTTCAAGATTGTGGAGAAAAAGGGGCCTGTGGCCTATCGACTAGCCTTCCCAGATTCTTTGAGGCGTATGCACAATATTTTTCATGTATCTATTTTGAGACATTATATTAGTGATCCTACACATGTTATTGACACGAGTTCCTTGTAGGTATTGGATGAGGGGGTTCTCACCACTGAGCCAATCCGCATCTTGGATCATCACGTTCCACTACTATGATGTCGAATGGTAGATCAGGTGGTCTAGTGGGACAATTATAGTCCACACTCGGTGACCTGGGAGGACGCATATGATATGCACCAACAGTTTCCATTTTTGTTTGATAAATAGACATATGATACTGTGATACACTTTATTTCGGCATATATTCTATGAAACTTTGGGATGAACTTTAGACCAAGAGGGGGTGTATGTAACATCCCGCTCTGGCGCACTGAGTGAACTTATTCTTGGAGGACACTTGCTAGCACTTGATCCAGATTAATATGCTATTAAAAATTTTGATTTTGATTATGAGGCATATGGGTTGATGACATGTTGTTTTAGCACATTGACATAGACAAGTGCTATTGACTCGGTTTTACCGAGTGTGCAAGATTTTGGACCTCAAGGATGTAGAGGCATCGATGGAACCCCTTGGACTCCGAATCAAGTCAGTGAGTACACCATTGGGGTTGGATTTGTTTTACTGTGATATTAGTGCATCTAATTAGATGATATGATATGGATATATTCTGACATGATTGTTGATGATGCAGGTTGATGATAGCTTACTGACCAAACTCACATATGGAGTAAATGGGTTACACATGACTACCAGAGATGTTGAGGGAGAGGTATGGACAACAGCCTTGCCACAGCCTACTAGCACTCCCGCTGTGGCTCAAACTGTAGGTTAACATTTACCTAGTTCGAGGGGACCCACAATGCCATGAGGGTAGACTGCAATAGTCGCTCATGATGATTCTAAAGGGCACACAATAAGGCAGAGTCCTTATTCCTTAGAGGCCCTTACTCTCCCACAAGTTCACCTAGCGAAGTTTTGACTCCAAGAATTTTTTATGTCTACCAAGTCAGTCAAGAGGCGAGTGGCACCCTTGGAGCACGTAGTATGTCCTGAAGGGAAAATTGCATTGTTGATGATAACTGATTGAACCTAGTCGGCCTTAGGATGAACAATGTGATAAGATTTAAAAAAAAAAAAACATTTTCCCTAATAAAATGTCACCCTTCATGAAAATTAAGTTCTAGGTATAAATCATGCTAGTGGTAATTAATTGGAATAAAATTTATTAAAAAAAAATACTAATTAAATGAGAAAAGGGAAAAAGGGTTAATTTCCACACCTGCCCTTTTGACTTCTAATTAAAATGGGAAAGAGTGAAAATCTAAAAATTTCGGAAACTAGGAAAAGAGGTAAACATAAAAGGGGAAAAGGGGGAACATAAGGGAAAAAGTGTAATGTCAAACTTATAAAGGTATCTACCATTTAAGAGCTTTCTAATTTAAATTGAACTAGTAAATTAATAATAGTGAAAGCCATACAAACCTGTAAGAGAATTTGGGGACACCTAGGAGTGATTCTAGGAGTAACTCTAGGTGGGTGAGGGAAATTAAGATAATTAATTAATTAAAGAAATTAATTTATGGAGGAATGAAGGGGGATGGGTGACACTTGTACAGGGAGGAATTTTTAGGAATTTAATTATAAAAACTTAACTAAAAGAGAATTTTTGGAAAGTAAGGAACCACGAAACTCTATATAATGAAGGGAGGTGATGGAGGTTGGATCTTCCTCTATTTGTGTAATGTTATGCTACAGAATTATTTACTTGACTGACTTAACTTGTGGGAGTTGGGATACCTAGCTCGGTGAGGAGTGGTAGCTCGGCCTTGCAAGGCGAGTTGGGCGCTAGTCAAAATCTCTGGATAGTAAGTGTGTGTCCCCTTTGCGGCTCGGGGGGCTAAGGGGGAAGAAGAGTAACCCTAGCATTGGATAGGAGGTACCGGTAAAGTCTTGTCAGTCCGCAAGAGGGAGTTGCTCAGAGTGCACGGGATTTCATTCGAAGGGGGCAATCAGGCAACGGTATGCTCTCTTCATTTTGTATGGTAGAATGTATTAGGACTTATTCTTGGATCTACTTATTTAATGGAGAATTAAACTGATTTTTTTTTTTTAAATTGATGCCCAAAACTTTTCTTAGCCTAGCTCGATGATAGGCTGACTCCCATGGCATCCTTTCCCTGCACGTCTTGACCACCTTGTTGTGATGATTGTTACCTTGAGGTTGTTTAGCCTTCGTCCCTAGCTCACCAGTCCTCACCTAAGCAGTCGGCCAGGAGCCTGATCTATGGTCGTCGCCTTAGCGTTAAAATACCTATGGATCTCAATGCCCTACTTTTCTGTGTGAGGATGATGAAGTGAAGGATGAACCTACCAGCTGTCTACCTCTATTGTTGTCCTTGCCTGATTGTTTGACTTGCGCCTTCTAGTAGGACCTCTATGTATGGATTATCTTGCTTCCTTGTTGTTTATTTTTCTGAGCCTTAACTGATAGAATCCCTGCAGTCCTTTCGATGAGTTATCCTTATGGCCCTGGCATTCTCTTACTGTTGTCATCTTTTTTTATATTGGTATCTCGATATGTAAAAAGAATTTAACTTCAATCTGCATTTTGTTTCTTGTTGGATTGACTCATTTTTATTACTTCTACAATTTTAATTATGTAACAGATGTGAAAATATTACCTTTGCTATTGCAATTAGGTATGGATGTAAAAATATTACTTCAACAATTGTAATTATGTGATAGATGTAAAATATCAATCTGTGTTTTATGTATTGATGGAGAATTTAAATTCTACATTTTTAAACCTTTCCCTTAGGACTCAATTTCCTTTTGCGTTGCTGACTGCTGCCTCAACATTCCTTTATTATCTCTACATTTAGTTTTTTTTTAAATTTCTTTATTAAATCCTTTGATAAGGAAGGGGCTTTCAGTTTTCTATCAGGAGTCTATCTTTCCTTTGCTTCTACAATTCGTATCTGGTCTTCCAATTAATTGGAGCAATCTGTGGCCTCCACCTTATTCTGGAGAGGGTGTAAATCCTTTTTATCAGTATCTCTTGATTCCTTTCCATTAAAAGAAACTGGTTTTCTTGACAATTTTTAGATTAAGTATTTTAAAATGAAATTGACATGATGAGATTGAGAAACCTTTGATCCTGGGTATTTATGGCTGCATTTTGTTATGAATCTCATGGTTAGTTAGTGTCCTTATTTTAAATGAGTTCTAGATCCCTATAATCCATTATGCAGTGATATTTGGTCGTTTATGTCTCTACCCTCCAAAGATTTAGGTGTTTGGCTTTTGTATGCCAGTATAAGGTTCATGTTAAACATGATCTTTCCATATTATGTTGACAAATTGGCTTACTACGCTTTCATTTTTCCCTTACCCATTTGCACTCAGTTGTAGCTGGCACCTTCACCTCTGCGCTTTCCTTCTAGTCGTGTTATACTCAGAGTTACCTCTGTTAGAATCTCTGCACCTATTTTTCTTCCTTTACTACCTAACGCACAAACTCTTGGTGCCCAGAACACCTGTGCCTCTTCCTCCTCGTCATTTTACTCTCATCCCTGTCATTTTTTCCACCTCAACAATCGATTCATTGGGGATTTTCCCAAGTATTCATCGCCAGTTCAATGAACCTGCCTTCGTGCTCAACTTTAATGGCATATCCCTTCCTTGCTCATTTTTAGATCTTTAATGCTCACACTCATCCCTTCATGACATACTCACTGCTACTAACTAAGTTTATATCTATTCTAAGTTATTGTGGCAAATTCTTTTAATTTAAGAATTAGATATTTAGGGAGTGTGTGTTTTAGAGGTCTCAATCATGGGAAGCTTCTTCTTGTATTTAATAATTACAATTATTATATAAGAGTCCCCACATAAAGCCGATGATACCATTATGTATAATCCGATTGATATACTTACCTGAAAATTTTCTCTATGTTTAAATTTAGTAATAAAGATGGTGCTCACTCACACTTTTGTTATATATATATATATATATATATATATATATATATATATATATATATCTTCCCTTTACCGGCAAGGGTACACCTTAAGAAAGTTTGTTTTTGTATAGTTCCCAAGGGCACACACTTTACACCAGTTGTCTTCATAAATTTCAGCTTGTTATCTTAATATGGTAATAATTTTTTGACTCTTTCAATGGTTGGTGCATGTAACATCTAGCATAACAACTTCACATTTTATTTATGGATCTCTTAAAAAAAAATTTCATCTTTATGTTTTGGGATTGTGAGTCTCAAATTATTATTTGAGAAATTAAAATGAAATTAGATACTTGCGATAAATGCAGCTCATTTTAATAAATTCTGGCAGAATATAAGTGGTCAATTTATAATCTTTTTACAGTAGTTGCCTTTCCATAGAGTATTCTAGGAATGAAAAAAAAAATCATGGTATAATAAATTCCATTTATATTTTATCACTAGACTGTGTTTTGTTTAATTATTGTATGGACTTGATTATTTTATTTGACAATCAATGAATTTAAATGACATGCAATGGGCCCTCAGTGTGTAGATCAATCGACGATGGGGTGCACAATTAAGGAATTTTGTTATGGGATGCATGCTCACGCTGATTCAATTTATTTCTAGCGCACCTAAAAAAATATTAAATGTATGAATGATAGTTTTAGATGTTAGTTTGAGTTAATTAATTTATTCAGTTATTTGAATGACAGTCTTAATTCAGTTATCTCGTTTGCGAGTTGAAGGGTCACTCAAATGATTGGTTGTTGATTATTTATTCTTGCACCATGCAAAATGTATTGTATCAAAAGATTGCTAATTCTTGCTCTCCATGGGAATTATGCTGATTGTGTCGTCTTTCCTTATGATATCGTTAGTTGTGAAACTATGAATTTATTGTTGACATTATTGTCCCAATGCTTTAAAAAAAAAATTACTTGTTGTACATCATTTTTGTCGTAACGGTCGAGTAATATTATCTACAGGATCAAAGTACTCTAAGAATTGAAGAATTGCACAAATTGAAGAAGTCTCAGGAAGCATTATCAGGGTCTATGTGATGATTGGTTGATGGTGATGATTTAATGTAAAGTTTAATTATCTCTTATATATTCTTGGGTGGAAGGAAGGGGCAAGTATGGAGAGTTCAACTCTATCTTGATATTGGAGGATTGTATTTTCCTCTTGGATTTTTATCCCTCCATTTACATTTGGAAGCTGCAACTACCATTGGAAGTCATTACTTCCCTTGAACAATGACTATTGATTATTTCTCATATATTGTGCATGATGTATTGTCGTGTATTGGTGTAACTTTTATACTATTGTTCATTTCTCATTGGATATAATTGAATGGTTTAAGTATAAGTTGAAAAAGGTTTTAAATTTTACTTGATACTGATTCATCCCCATCTCAGTATTATCATTTGGTATCAAAGAGGGTTACCTTCACACAGTTTAACCACTGGAAGGAAGATCCTAAGAAGAAATGGAAGACAAAATTCCAAATGGGATTCCACCATTTGATGGAAGAAATTTTGAATACTGGAGTAATAGAATGGAAACATACTTGAAACATCTTGGGATAGATGTTTGGTTCTTAGTTTATATATATATATATATATATATATATATATATATATATATAT
>JASDQU010103730.1:141631-158028 GCA_032191745.1 Picea mariana
TAAAGAGTTCCATCCACTCATGATGAAATCAATGAACCATGACAAAAGGTGACAATTCAAACATTTAGGTCTAAATAACTTAAGGGGATATTATTATCACTCAAGCATGGTAAATTGACAAACTTATAACTAAAAACAAACATCATACCTACCTACTTATAAACGATCATTTTTCCCTCATCAAGTGTATGATAAATAAATATTTATTGGTAAATCATTAGGAATTAAAATTCAACTAATCATGAGGACATGTAAACATATCCACCAGGACTATGGATGCTCATTAGCAATGGAGTAATTCCCATGGTGTTAGGGTGATTCTGTTAGGCATATGTTTTCTCATAGGTAGTGGAGAAACATGACATGGATTTGAAAATACCTATGTTTATAGTAAATAATCTTGGATTACATTACAAAAATATAAACCTATGTTACAATTGCAATAAGGAAATTTATTCTACTATTGTAGGAGAAAATTGTTATCCAGGAAAGCATTCTTGCAGAATTTAAATCACTCACAATATAAACCAAAATCTAATTCAATGATGTATTCAACCAGACATTATCAATCCTTCTAGTGAGATGTATAAGGTGTATCAAAAATCAATAAACACACTACATAATATTAAAACACACACTTGTCATGAGAATTCACACATCAACCAAATCAATTCATCAATGAATTCAACACACATAATAAAGCATATGTATTAGAAAGTATGTTTAATTGTTTCAAAAAATGAAAATTCTTGCAAAATAGAAATGATAAGCTAACAGAAAAAGTCAATCTTTGTTGGAAGTTGGCCCTTGCCTCCTTCATAGTCGACTGGAAGTAACTCAAATCTCACACAACAATTGCTCAAGAATTTTTGAAAGATACAAATATCTCATTAACTATGAAATTAATTGTTACAAAGAATTGTTATGTTTCTCATACAATTCTTATGCCAATATGAGTTCTTAAGCCCCCCACAAATGTTTTAATTCCCCCTTTTCAAATATTTTATCTTCCTTTAATAGGAAACTAGATCTCTTTATGAAGAACAATCTTGAGAATCAAATATTCTCAAGATATTTATGATATTTTAGAAAGGGAGAACATTGCATTAAAATAATTACATTCTAGAAAAAATGCAACTGTGAGATCATTGAGGAGGTTGTTCAACATGTGGTATTCTATTCTTGATCAATTGATATGGATCATTCATCATGCCTATTTTAGTTCTCCCACTGAGTTGGAGAATGACATAGGATCTGATCTGAAGTGGTGGATCAACGGTCGACCGTGTATCAACACATGACAGTCGAAGTCCCATGCTTCAAAAAAATTTGAAATGACATGAAACTCTTTTTAATTTAATGAATAAATGTCCAAATAAAACAAAGTTACTATAATTTGCATATATAATGTGTATGAATATAAAAAAATGAATAGTATTCTTTATCTGCTTCCTAATGGAATAGCATGGTATCAATGACAGTGGTATGAATGGATTAATATAGGAAAAAGGGGTTAAAAGAAATAATAAAGTAGTGGAAAAAATGGTCATTTCCATCACCCAACATATCCCCCCAACTGCTCCATTATGTAAATTCTAACCTTGTACAATATCTACTGCAAACTAATATTCAGAAAAGAACAAAAAAGATACAATGGAAAATACAAACATTACACACATATTTTTCACCTAGAAACCCAAACCGGGAAAACCAACATATATTATATTCGTACATTGTGTTACATTGTTTACAATACAATATACATATAGGAGCCAATGACATCCAAAACCCTCACCCAATGCCCTGGATTAGTCCAAAACCCTAATTCCTTAACCGGAAATAGAAAACCATCGGCAAAAAACCATGTGCCGAAAAACCACCTAAATAAAATGTGGTCCCGGAAATATGTTGTCCTAGTAATATGTCATCCCGGTAATATGTCGTCCCGAAAATATGTTGTCCCGGTGCAAAAAAATAAAGCATTCTCGTGGAAAAAAAAACTTTTTTTTTGTGTTTTTCCATGAACAACCGTCTATATAGTGACGAAACATTATGGCAAATATAGCGTTCTTGTGCCGAAATTTTTTTTTTATTTGTGTTTTTCCATGAACAGTCGTCTATATCATGACTAAAGATCATTGAAAGTATAACAATCTTGTGGGAAAAAAAAAATCATTTGTATTTTTCCATGAACATCCATCTATATAGAGATGAAAAATCGTGGCAAATATAACATTCTTGTGGAAACAAAATATTTTCATTTTGGTTTTGCCACAACATTCGTCTATATAGAGATGAAGAATCGTGGAAAATATTCCCGTGGAAAAAAAATGGACCGTGTGTGTTTTTGCACGAACATCCGTCTATATAGAGATAAAACATTGTGGCAAATATAACATTCTCATGCCAACAAAAATGTATGTGTGTCACTATATATATAGATGTTTGTCATTATATAGATGAATGTTTGTAAAAAAAATAGTTTTTGTAGCAAATGATTATCAAAAAAATGACATGTGTCAGCCATATTTTATGGATATTTCCACGATTAGTTCTTGGTCATAAATATAGCGACAAAAAAAGATCCACGAAAATTAAGACACACTTTCCTGGAAATTACAACAAAGGAGTGTCGCAATAGAAATGAAAAAAGCGTGGCAGATTTGATCATATTTAGTAGTGTTTGGAAATAAGACCGTAAGTTTCATACTCTTTTGATACAAAAGAAATGTAGGAATTAAATTCAACAAATCTCAAATAACTATGGTTCAAAATTATTCCATTAATTCCTTCTCCCCTTTACTAAATGAAATTAAGTGTCATATATGCAACAATTTTGGTCATAAGGAAAGTTAATGAAAAAGAAAGTTGTTTCCGCTCTTTAATCGTGACAGACATGAAGATTTTATCAAGGTTTGGAGGAATAAAAGAAACATTGTGGACTAGCTCTATATGCTAAAAATCATGAAAATCAATGGTACATTGACAATGGCTTCTCCAAGCACATGACATGAGACAAAAGTAAGTTTTAATTCCTAACAGAATAAAAAGGAGTTAACGTTACCTTTGAAAATAATGATCCATCTATAATTAGAGGAAAATGAATTGTTGTGCTGGATGAAGATAAAAAGGGGAAGATGAAAGCACATAATGTGTTGTATGTTGATGGTATAAGACATAACTTGTTGAGTGTAAGTCAAATGTGTGACCAAGGAACTCATGCTCTTTTTAATTCAATAGGATGTAAAGTAATGGATACGAATAAAAGGAATATTGTTGTAAAGGAAGTCAAAACATCAAAGAATGTGTATGTTCTAGAAGAAGGAAAAGAAAAATGTTGCATTAGTAAAACTGATGAGACGTGAATTTGGCACAAAAGGCTAGGTCATCTTATTTTTAATCATCTTGTTAATTTAGGAAGAAATTTATTTGTGAGAAATATTCCTAAGATCTCTAAATATCATAATATTGTCTCCAAGTCATGTCAGTTTGGAAAATAGTCAAGATTTCAATTCAAGGAAAGAGAACACTCCACCACTCAACCTCTTGAGTTTATTTATACAAATCTCTATGGCCCTACTAGTACACAATATATGTATATTTTAACCTTGTACAATATTTACTGCAAACAAATTTTCAGTAAAAGAACATAAAAGATACAATGGAAAATACAAACATTACACAGATATTTTTCCATTGGAATCCAAAACCAAGAAAACCAACATATTCTATATTCATTCATAGTGTTACATTGTTTACAATACAATACACATATAGGATCTAGTGGAATCCAAAACCCTAACCCAATGACCTATATTAGTCAAAAGCCATAATTCCTTAAACAAAAATAGAAAACCATCGACAAAGAAACCATGTGCAAAAAAACCACCTAAATATGTGACACATTTCTTGAGGCAGGAATTTTTTTCTCGGGGGCGGTGCCCTCGAACCCCACAGAAGGTGATTTCCCACCCCCCCTCAAACCCCCTTGTGTGCTCGATGCAATGCATACACTAATACTCATGCAAAGAATATAACACATACCCAACATTCTCCCACTTGTTGTTTTCTTTTCACACAGGGGGTTACAGGGTTACATAGTCAACAATACAGTGCAGCAATGCCCATGGATCTTGTACACCAAGAGAAATTCTTAGTGCTCAGATATTTTTTTAATGAATCTACAACATTCTTCAAAGTTTCCATCTTCATCAATGATACTTTCTTTTCTTCAATCATGTCTCTCACAAAGTGATATTGAACATCAATGTGCTTTGTCTTTGAATGATAAGCATGGTTCTTCGCCAAGAAAATTGCACTCTGATTGTCACACTCTATCCTTACAGCATCTTGTACCAACCCAATACCTAAACACAATATTTGTAACCATACTTCTTCCTTGCTTGCATGAGTGGCTGCCATGTATTCAGATTCTATAGTTGAAAGTGCCACTACAGCCTGTCTTTTGCTCATCCAACTTATTGCTCCTCCAAATGGGTTAAACACATACCTGCTTGTTTATCTCCTATGATCCAAATCTCTATCCCAGTCTGCATCCACAAAGCCATGTATATCGACCACTCTGTCCAATTCCGGTCTTCCTTCGTAGCACAATCCATGGCTAGTAGTGGCACGCAAATACCTGAAAACCCTTTTTACTATTGTCCAATGCTCCTTCCTTGGTTTTGACATATACCTGCTCAAAACTACCACTGCATGTGTAATGTCTGGTCTAGTACAGACCATTACATACATCAAACTACCAACTGCACTCGCATATGGAACATGAGACATGTCTTCCTCTTCTTCATGTGTCTTGGGAAACTGATCCATAGATAACTTTACACCAATAGGAATAGGAACCTTGACCGGTTTACATTCCTGCATATTAAACCTCTGCAATATTGTATCGACATATTTTCTCTAATTTAATCATATTTTCCTCTTTTTTTGATCTCTTTTAATTTCCATGCCCAAAATGAAATTTAAAGCACCAAGATCCCTCATGTTGAATTTAGAGGACAACTGAGTTTTCACATCCTGGATAATCTCCTTGTTGTTTCCTATCAACAACATTGCATCCACATACAAGACCAAATAAATCAAATGATCACCAATTAATTTAGAATACACTCAGTGATCCTCTTTGCTTCTTGTGAAGCCAAGTCCCAACATATAAGTATCAAATTTTTGATACCACATCCTTGGTGATTGTTTTAAACCATACAGGGACTTTTCTAGCTTGCATACCAGCTCCTTCTTTCCTTTCACAGCATAACCTTCTGGTTGCTTCATAAAGATTTCTTCTTCCAGATCCCCATGCAGGAATGTTGTCTTCACATCCCTCTATTCTATTTCAAAATCAAATGCAGCAGCAACAGATAACAAAAATCTTATAGAGGTTAACTTGGCAATAGGAGAAAAAATCTCACCAAAATCAATTCCGTCAACCTGGGAATAACCCTTTGCTACTTATCGAGCTTTGTATTTCTCCACTTTTCCTTCTACATTCAATTTATTTTTAAATGCCCATTTTCTGCGAATGGGATTTATTCCAGTTGGAAACTCCACTAGATCCCAAGCCTCATTCTTATCCAAAGATGCCATTTCTTCTTCCATGGCCCTTTTCCAGAGATTTCCATCCTCTGAATCCACTGCCTCCCTAACAGTTCTAGGGTCATCATTAGTAATAGACAAAGAAAAATTTGAATGAAAATCAGATGGACTATACCTTTCCGATAGCCTTCTTTCTCAATCTGATCTCCTCAATACTGGAGTATGAGGATCTTCTTCTTCTGATCCATGTTCTTCTGTAGAGTCTTATTCATCATCATTTAAATCAAACTCTAAATTCTCTGGTTCTTCCTTACTTGGTAGGACTTCCTGTTTAACAACATCCTTCATTTCTCTAAATACCACATCTCGGTTATACACTACCTTCTTAGTTTCTGGGTTCCAAAGCTTATAACCTTTGAGACCATCTTTATATCCAATAAAGATACATTTTCCATCCTTCTTATCTAGCTTACTCCTATTTTCCTTTGGAACATGAACATATGCATCACAACCAAATACCTTAAGATGTGTGAGAGAAGGTTCCTTACCAGTCCATACCTCTTGTGGATTCTTGTCACCCAATGCTGATGAGGGTGATCTCTTGACCATATAACATGTAGTACCCACTACCTCTGGCCAGAATTCTTGCCCTATCTTGGCACCACTGAGCATGCACCTTGCTTTTTCCATCAGTGTCTTGTTCATCCTTTCCACAACTCCATTTTGTTGAGGTGTATATGGAGTATCCTTCTGCCTTTCTATACCGCACTTCTTACAGAATTATTCAAATTCATTTCTGCAGAACTCTCCACCATTGTCTATCCTTAGCACCTTAATTTGTTTCTCTATTTGATTCTCAACAAGAGCCTTAAACTCTTTAAACCTGTCAAAGACTTCAGATTTCTTCCTGAGAAAATATATCCAATTTTTCCTCGAGAAGTCATCTATAAATGAGACATAATACATAGATTTTCCCAATGATGGGACCAACACAGGTCCAAAAACATCACTGTGAACTAGCTGTAAAATTCCTTCTACCCTCGTTCCGCCAGAGGGGAATCTTTCCCGATTCTACGTCCCATATAGAAAATGTTTATAGAAATCAAAATCCAGAGAGAAATTAGACATACCTTCAACCATACCTTTACCATGTAGTAGTCAAAGACCCTTCTCTCCGATATGCCCCAGTCTTTGATGCCACAACATAACCTTTTCTCTAGAGACTGTAGGAGTTCTTTCTTCTTCAAATTCAATATCAGGAACAATGGAGCTATTACACCCATCACTAATAGTGCTTCCTAGCATCTTATACAGAGTTCCAAACTGAACTCCCTTCATCAACACCATTGCTCCTCGAACCATCCTGCAAGTTCCCCGTTTCAAAAATTGTTTTTACCCCAACATCTTCCATTTTTCTTACAAAAATCAAATTTCTGGCCATACCTGGGATGTGTAGAACACCAAGTAGTTTTCTAATTCTTTCATCTATGAGTCTCAACTTGACCCTTCCTTTCCCTATGATTCTGGTTGTCGAATCATTACCCAATAAAACATTACCTCCATCATACTTTTCATATTCGCGGAACCACTCCCTATGGGGATTCATATGAAAGGATGCACCTGAGTCAATTGACCATGCCTCATGATGTACATGTGTTCTTGAAGAGGCCAAGTACACATCCCCTCCTTCTTCCCTGGAGGTATTTTCTTCTGTAGAAGAAGATTCTTCAGATCCCTTATTTTTCTCAACTTTGGATCTACACTGCTTCTTGTAGTGCTCTTCTTTTCCACACCTCCAACATACCTTTCTAAACTTTCTAAGAGATTTAGATCTACCCTTAGACTTAGATCTCCCACTTGAGAAATTAGATCTATTTCTTTCCTGGGAACATCCTCTTGCAAATAATGCATCTGTGCTATGTCCTTCCATATTCTTTCGTCTCATCTCCTCCAACAACAAGGACGAGACCACTTCTTCAAACTTCAAAGAAGTTGTATTACTACCTATGGCCACAACTAGACTATCCCACGAGTCTGGTAAAGAAAACAAAAAACTGATACATTTATCTTCATCTAAAATTTTAATATCAATATATACTAACTGACTTGCCACAGTATTGAAGGCGTTCAAATGCTTTGCCACTGAGTCTCCATCTCTCATCCTCAGGTTATACAACTTCTTTCTCAGGAATAGTTTATTTACCAGGGACTTAGACTGATACAACTTCCCCAACTTTTCCCATAAATCCTTGGCTTTAGCTTCCTCTGACACATTCAGTAATACTAAATCAGAGAGACACAGTCGAATTGTGCTCTTTGCCTTCCGATCCGTATTTTTCCAGTCATCTGCAAAAGTTCCTGTAGGTGTAGTACCTGGATCTACCACGATCCACTGATCTCTTTCCACCAAAAGATATTCCATCTTGAGATTCCATAGCTCAAATCTTTTCCCATTAAAATTCTCGATCTCCATATTCAAATTGCTTTCCATTTCTTTTCACCTGAAAAATAATACTGCAGATCTCCCACTGTAACAAGGCTTATCACAGTCCCGAGCCAAACCCTTGATGACAAAGGCGTCCCCCTAAAGCCAATAAAGTTCTGATACCAAATGTAAATTCCAACCTTTTACAATATCTACTGCAAACTAATATTTAGAAAAGAACAGAAAAGATACAATGGAAAATACAAACATTACACAAAGATTTTTCACATGGAAACCCAAACCGGGAAAACCAACATATATTATATTCATACATTGTGTTACATTGTTTACAATACAATATATATATATAGGATCCAGCGGCATCCAAAACCCTAACCCAATGAATTGGATTAGTCCAAAACCCTAATTCCTTAACTGGAAATAGAAAATCATCGGCAAAAAACCATGTGTCGAAAAACCACCTAAATAAAATGTGGTCCCGAAAATATGTTGTCCTGGTAATATGTCATCCCGGAAATATGTTGTCCCGGTAATATGTTGTCCCGGTGGGAAAAAAATTTCTAGGGGCGTTGCCCCCTAGCCCCCCTATGCGCCCGACGTAGACGCTCATACACTACTACTTGTGCAAAGAATATAACACATACCCAACACATTGAATGTCCTCATGAAATCCTAGCTAATCCGAGTCTGAGTCTGAAAACAAGTTCTTCCTATGAAGATTGGAGATGTTATATGATGACTATGTTTTGGTTCCTACAGGTCTTAATCCATTAGTCCATATAACATCTTCCAAACATGTTTTATCAACATTCTTTGACATATTATACACTAACTAACACTTTTTTAGGGGTAGCCAGATAAGTGGAAAATGAAAATTCATCCCTAGCCACTTTGATCCACAAGTTTAAATCTAGTTTATATATCTTGGAACTGAAGATAAAGATTCTATAAAATTATGATGATCGTATGGTTCCTTTGTCTTTAAGGAATCCATAACTATTTCCCATATCAATATACTACCTTCTATTGCTAAATATTGTTGATCAACAATAGTTATTTGACATTGTTCTATTACCTTTTTGTGAAGGGCCTCTACATTATTCAACCTTTTTGGAGATGAATTTTTTTTTGATGAGTTGCAATAGCAGAGATAGAGCTTTGAAGTTAACTTATAATCCATAGTGTAGATGCTCCTTAATTAGTGTGGCCCATTTGAAAATCATTCAACCTTGTGACCTGGTTGTTGAAAAAAGAGGTGAATGCTCAAAGTTGAATGCCCCCTACAAAAGGTGTCATATTGAATATTATGTCTAGTTGACAAGCATGCTCATGTAAATAAAGTTCACAAAGAAAAGGTTGATCTGTTACGCCACTTTGGATTAAAGTTTCTAAGAAGTTAGGTACCAAAGTGATTTTGTGTGGTCGATATTCCATAATGGGCTTCATCTTGAAGAGATTCAACTATTCATGTAAGAAAACAGAGTAAGAGGGAGAAGGATTTATTCAAATCAAAACTTGGTGCATCATTGTATACATAACCTTTTTCTCCTGTCTCAACATTTTGATCTGATTTCTTAGTTCTTCTAATTCTTTTAGCTCAGTTTATTCTTTCCCCCATCTATGTTTCTCATATGCTAATTCTTTGGCCCAATTTTCTCTTAATTTCCTATTTGATTTTTCATGTTGAGGAAAGGGAATCTTACCTTGTTTAAATAATGATACTTGGTACTTCCACTTATTCACTTCAACTAACAGAAAAATAACATTTTTACTATCAGGTTCAGGTTTGTTTTTATATCATTATCCATGAATTCCAATAGATATTCAATCTTCACAGCCTGATCAACAAATTCCAAGAGATCCTTTCTTTGTATGGATTCACCAAAAGTACTAGATGGTATTTCAATCTATATTGCTTTATCCATAGATGGAGATTCTTGCGTTTCTCCATAAAACAATTGAGTGTTTTCCATACTTGGCACCAATGGTTATTGTGTGATAGTGGTGTCCTTTGGCTTCCAATTTTTAATAGACTATATCTGTTTAGTTATTTCAGGAGGAATCTCAACAAGTTGTTATTTTCCATTGACAAGTACTTGTTCCTTTTTCAAAATCACTTTATATCCATCCCCTTTGAATATTTTTGCACATTCAGGACACATATATTCATGGGGTCCTTCTTCAATTTCATCTCTCATATTTTCAAATGTTGATTCATCATTTTCCAATGTACCCAAGGTACGATATCCTGCCTTGGATTTCCTCATTTTTTCCAAATTTTCCCGCATTTTTGAGACCTCTTGTTTCAACATTTCAATCTCATAAATCAATTCTTCAAGTTGTTTCTCTTTTTCATTGGCCTTATTACTAGATTCTTTGGATGTGTTATCTTTTCACTTCTTTTTAACAATATGTCCTTCTATATTGGCATCATTAATATTTGGGTTGTCAACTGGTTCTTGTGGAGCAGTTGGAAATTTTATTATTGTTTTTCACCTACTGGTTCTTGTGTAACAAAAAGTGAACAAGGATGAAGAATAGGAGTTACAAGATCAACTTTCTGCATTTTTGTTGCTTCTGCTGCGATAGAGGCTTTGTTTCTCCATTTTTGAAGACTAGAAATAAACTTTGATGAAGATATTTTCTTTCCTTTTTTCTGATGTAGGAATTTATTCCTCAATTATGCATGGATGAAACTCTATGGGACGACTCTATTCACTTATTTCAATGAATTTTATTTTATCACTTAGAACAAGGTGTGAGGAATCATCATGCAGAGTGGATGATTCTTCATGCATGTCCTCTCATTCTATATTAAGTTTTGCGGGTTTTTCCATTGGAAAAATTTCACGTAGAATTTAAGTTTTTTTGTAGAGGGTGTTCTTGTACTCACTTATTTCTTAATATCACCCCCTTTATTGTCTTATTGAACAAATGTGGGTGATACTTGAGGTCTCTATTCAAATATTTTTTTAGGCTCTTCCTGATCAACATAATCACAGTCAAAACTCTCCTGGTCATTATGATCTGAATGCATCACAATTTCTGACATAGCTGTAGAGTTATTGATTTTTTCAATTTCTCCACTCTTTTGGCCTTCTTCTTCCAATTTGTTTTCATTTCTCTCATCACTACTAGTTTCAATTTCATCTTCTTCCTTTGTATTATTGGCTATAAGTCTTTTAGGGGCTCTATTTTTCATATTTAGTACCCTATCTACTAGCAATTTTATCAATCCATGATTCTTGATGCATTTTGTTGGCAATCTTGCCCATCTAACATAATGAGCCATGTATTGCAGATTTTTTAATAGATAGTAAGGTGTGTTTACTAATATACCATGGAGAAGATGGGATAAAAAACATGAATTCATGATTGTAAACAACTTTTTACCTACCTTCACAGATGATGTACTTTTTCAAGAATATAGGAACTTGTTGCCATGGATGTGGTAAATATTCAAGTTTTGTCCCTCGTCTTCTAGTTTTAACTTCCTCCCCCTCTTCCAAAAAGTATGTATTTGTTGTGGGAAGTCACATTTTCAATCAAACCCATTATGTATTGGTTCTAGGTAAACCTGTAACTTCTTCTATGGTTTCCTCTATTACTTCAACTATTATTGCCCCTACCCTTGAATAGTCTATTTCTAAATTTTGAGCGAATTCCCATCCCACAACACTATAAAACCCTCTCATCTATTCAAAATAATTAATCCATCCTACCACCTCGAAATTTCTATATGCTATCGTAAAATGGAGCAGAGAAGACAAAGATTCGGGCTCATGTCGCACAACTGGTCCACCCATGTTTGACAACTTTAGTTTATCAGTTACAACACATCGAATTTCAACTTGTATGCATGTTTTAGACTTAGAGTAGTAGAATTACAAAGTTATGCATGCGTAGCATGGAAATTAGTTATGGCAAGGAAAGGTGGGAAAATATTTTGTGATGATGATTGGACAGAATGGAAGTATAGTCGACGAGGTATAATGGATGATAAAGTGGCATACTCCAAAAATGAGCATAATTGGTCGATGAAAATAACGTGGAATGCCACAGAGGAATAATCATTACTCAATTTTCATATCCCACATTATCGCACATGCAAAGAATAGTAACGTACCTTTGGACACTTACCAATGGTGGTTGATGACGTTTCTTTGGCATTTTTGAAATTAGCATTGCTTTTTAATAAATCCACAACTAATTAATGAGAAATGGTAGTGTCTCAACATTTGTCAAAAATTTTGGGAGAGAAAATAGGAATTTTTTAGAGACAACAAGAAACATGACAGTGTTTCAACAAATGATGGAAAAGTAGTTGTGTTTCAGAAAAATGGTGGAAAAATATCTATGTCTCAATGAAATGGAAGAAAAATTGCAGTGTTTAAGTGAAATGGAGGAAAAAAAATAGCGCATAAATTTCTCCATCTTCTATGCTACTCTAATTATGCTTTCACTTCCTGTAATGTTTGAAATAACAGGTCTACCAACACAAATCTTTGTGGATCTTATTAATAAAACAAAAAATAAAATAAGATAACTAAGTTTTTATGCTAATCGAAACAATGTGTAAATAAATTATGTACATGATTTAATAAAAATTCACAGTCAAAATTTTAAGATTTCAATGGAGCAGGAGAATTATCCTCCCCATCGAAAAAGTGATAACTTGAATCTACAGCGATTTGAGAAAAAAATCCTTATTTTGAAAATGGATGTTGATACAGTCATAAACGATGCCCATTTTCATCATTGATGGTCGTTAGTTTAACAATATCATTATCAAATACTGTGTCTAACTTGTATGCACCAAGCCATCATGTTTGCAACTTCCCTTCGAAACCCTTAAAGCGTGAATCATGCAACAACACCCAATCTCCATTCTGAAATATTTTCTTCCTAATAAACCGATCATGCCATTTGGAGTGGTGTTGTTGGATTACAGAAGTTTGGTGTACATGATGAACGTTTTTCATATAATTCATTAAGTTGTTCAAGCCTTTTCTTTTGAGCTTCTATCAAATCTAGGTTCACACTCAAAGAAATTTTCAGTGTTTCAATTTCAAATTCAACCAGAAACACAACATGCTTTCCATACACAATTTTGTAGGGAGAAAATCCTATTATATTTTTCCAAGTGGTTTTGTATGCCTAGAGTTCTTCACGTAGTCTTTTAGCCCAATCCCTGAGATGAATTTTTATAGTTTTTGTAAATATTTCTTCAATTATTTTTTTTGTGCTTTCCACATGGCCATTTTCTTTTGGTTGATAGGGTGAAAACATCAAATGTTGAATGTGAACTTTCTATGTAAGTGCCTTAATTAAATGATATGTGAATGGTGGTCCTCCATCTGTAACTATTTTTGTAGGTATCCCATACGTGGTAAATATGTATTCCAATAGAAAGTATGAAACAACTTTCTCTATAACTCTAGTGAGTGCCTTAGCTTCAACCCATTTATTCATATAATTTGTGCATACTAGTATGTAATGTTTCTGATTGGATGGCAGGTTTATGGGCCCAACAAAATCAAGATGCCATCTTTCAAATGGTTCTATCACAAGTTGGGCTTGCAATGGAATTTCATTTGATCTATTAGTTTGGCCCATTCTCTGACAGTTATCACATGTTTGCACTTATTTTTTAGCACCTTGGAAAAAATTTGGCAAGTAATACCCCATTCAGAGTATCTTGTATCCAACACTTTTATCAACAAAGTGGCCTCCACAAGGCCCATCATGACAATCCTTTAAAACTTCATATACTTCATCTTCTCTCACATACTTCCTTATGTCAAAATCTAGTCTAGTATGAAAGAGACACCCACCTATCCAATTGTACCTTGTTCAATAAATACTTAATAGAAGAGTGATCAGTATGTACAAAAGTAGGATAACCTGTAATGTAATGTCATAATTTTTTAATGGCATAAAATACTACACAAAATTCCTTTTCAGTGACTGTTTAATTCAATTCAACATAGGCCCCATGCTCTTACTTATATAATAAATAGAATATCGATTGTGATCTTCCTGTTGTCCCAAAATTTCTCCAATTGCAGTTTCTGAAGAATATGATGAAATATAGAAAGGAAAATCCCAATTAGGTTCTCATAATATGGGGGTTGTGGACAATATTTTCTTTAATTATGTAAAAGAAAATTTACAACTATCAGTCCATATAAATTCAACATCTTTCATTAACAAAATTCACTATTTTAGAGTTGTTTCAGCTATAATTGTTTAAGTCAATGTTTCTTCTATTATTTCTTCTTATTTTGTCTCATCGATCACATTATCTAGAGTTCGGTAAGCTTCTTGGGTCACAACCATTGGCTCACTAAGAAAATTGTTGATTGTATCATCCTCTATCTCATTTTTAAAAATAATATCTTTCCCTATAGTAAGCATAGATTGAGCATCCCCTTCCTCASAATCAACCCAAAAATAATTTTTAGTTTCCATACTTGGTTTAGTAGGAGGGTAAAGGGCCAGTTTCTTTGTATCATATACATCATAAATGATCATAGACCCTATTATAAATATAATATAATCATCATRTTTGTCCAACCATGGACTTCCCAAGGTCAGTGGATTCCCCCCCACCTTTGTTTTTAGGTATTCAAGTGGATTTCATGCCCATATGAAAAACTACAGTCCTCGTCTMTATAGTGACGAAACATCGTGGAAAATATAGAATTCTCATGGCAATCAAAACTTTTTATTTTTATTTTTCCATGAACAACCATCTATATAGTGATGACCAATAATGGAAAATAAAGCATTTTCATGGCAACAAAAAGTTTTTGTTTTTGTTTTTCCATGACCATTCATCTATGTAGTGACAAAACATCGTGGCAAGTATAACATTATCATGGCAATATTTTTTTTATTTTTATTTTTCCATGAATATCTGTCTATATAGAGACTAAACATCATGGAAAATATAGCATTCTCGTGGAAGAGAAAAACTTTTCCTTTGTTTTTTTGCATGAACATCCGTCTATATAGTGATGAAACATTATGGAAAATATAGCGTTCTAGTGCCAAAAAAAACTTTTTATTTTTGTTTTTCCATGAACATTCGTCTATATCGCGACTAAAGATCATTGAAAGTATAACAATCTCATGGGAAAAAAAAATCATTTGTATTTTTCCATGAACATCCATCTATATAGAGATGAAAAATCGTGGCAAATATAGCATTCTTGTGGAAACAAATATTTTCATTTTTGTTTTTCCACAACATTCGTCTATATAGAGATGAAGAATTATGGAAAATATTCTCGTGGAAAAAAAATGGAGCATGTGTGATTTTGCACGAACATTCGTCTATGTAGAGATAAAACATAGTGGAAAATATAGCATTCTCATGGCAACAAAAATGTATGTGTGTCACTATATATATAGATGTTTGTCGCTATATAGATGAATGTTTGTAAAAAAAATAGTTTTTGTAGCAAATGATTATCAAACAAATGACTTGTGGCAGCCATATTTTATGGATATTGCCACGATTAGTTCTTGGTCATAGATATAGCGACAAAAAAAGATCCATGAAAATTAAGACCCACTTTCCTGGAAATTGCAACAAATGAGTGTCGCAATAGAAATGAAAAAAGCGTGGAAGATTTGATCATATTTAGTAGTGTTTGGAAATAAGACCACAAGTTTCATACTCTTTCGATATGAAAGAAATGTAGGAATTAAATTCAACAAATCTCAAAAGACTATGGTTCAAAATTATTCCATTAATTCATTCTCCCCTTTACTAAATGAAATTAAGTGTCATATATGCAACAATTTTGGTCATAAGGAAAGTGAATGAAAAAGAAAGATGTTTCCACTCTTTAATCGTGACAGACATGAATATTTTATCGAGGTTTGGAGGAATAAAAGAAACATTGTGGACTAGCTCTATATGCTAAAAAACATCAAAATCGATGGTACATTGACAATGGCTTCTCCAAGCACATGACATGAGACAAAAGTAAGTTTGACTTCCTAACAGAATAAAAAGGAGGTAATCTTACCTTTGAAAATAATGATCCATCTATAATTAGAGGAAAATGAATTGTAGTGCTGGATGAAGATAAAAAGGGAAATACCAAAGCACATGATGTGTTGTATGTTGATGGTATAAGACATAACTTGTTGAGTGTAAGTCAAATGTGTGACCAAGGAACTCATGCTCTTTTTAATTCAATAGGATGTAAAGTAATGGATGCGAATAAAAGGAATATTGTTGTAAAGGAAGTCAAAACATCAAAGAATGTGTATGTTCTAGAAGAAGGAAAGGAAAAATGTTGCATTGGTAAAACTGATGAGAGGTGAATTTGGCACAAAATGCTAGGTCATCTTATTTTTAATCATCTTGTTAATCTAGGAA
>JASDQU010103731.1:10684-27399 GCA_032191745.1 Picea mariana
ACATGCAAAAAGACAAATTAGTTGCAAAATGTATGAAAACATGCATATTTGTGCTTGTAGATGAATACTACATTATTATGAAGTTCGAAATGCCATCCATAGTATATTAATGATTATATTGAAACTTTGAAAGAAAGCATTATGAATAAACAAGCAAGAACATTTAAATGACAAACATGAATGACAAGCAATGTTCCACCATCGCTTATATTGGGATACACATCATTAGTGTCATCCTTCATCCTTTGCCTCTTGTCTTGACTTTGCTTATACCTCGATCCTCTAGGGACATCAGTCGACACCACCCAATTTTGATGAAACTACCTAATCCTAGCCTTAAAATATGGTAGAAAAAGCTTAACATGCCTAATCAATGATTCTGGTTTGAGTGAAGGGTACATTTTTGCTAAGGCCATGACAAAGGAGTTTAACAATCAACACCACCAACATTGGGGTGTATCGAGGGCTTGGTGGTCTTGATTAAATGCCAGTTCCATACCGTCATACTTGATAGAATCCAGTGGAAACGTTGTAATCTTGCCAATCTTGAAATCCTGAAAACCGTTAAGTCTGTTGAATTTTGAATGGGACCTAAAATTCTACTTTCTCCATATAAAGTCTAATGAGTTTGGAACCACTTTCAAACATCTTGAAACAATTAATGGTAATGTTAAAAATTTAAGTAAAAGTATCCTTTTACTTTAAGAATTTAACATTACCATTAGGGAGCGTTCAGGGAGCGCCTTGGGAGCGCTCTCCCAGGCTCCAGGAGCGTCCTAGGGAGCGTGGAGCTCCCAAAAGGGCAGGGAGCGTCCTAAAACCGCCCGGAGCACGCTCCCATTTTTGGGAGCGTGCTCCCTGGACGCTCCCGCTCGGAGCGTGCTTCCGAGCCTAGGAGCGAGGGGGGGGGGGACGCTCCCTGCAACTATGCCCCAGATCTTAGATTAATTAAAACAAAAGTTTTTTTATAATTAAAAATCTCTAGGAAGGTTTCATTTAGGGCAGGCCCAACATGAAACCCTAAAACAACCAAATGTTGACCTCTTTTATACCTTTAAACACTAATTCCATGCTCACTTTTACATTTTCAGTTTGCTTATGTGAGTTTGGAAGAGACAAGTAGAGAAGAGGAGAGGAAGTAGGGCATTGTTCGTCGTTTTTTTTGTAGGAAGTTCATTTCCAGGCCAGCAGTTCACCATTAAGCATTGTTCAGCATTATCGACAATATTCTCTTCCCAAGTCCTCAGATTTCAGATTAATTAAGTTTCAAGTTTCAAATTTTTTTGTTGGTCATTTCCACACCATATCTTGAAAGAGAATGAATGTCAATGTTCAATGTTGAATCGTGAATGTGAATTGATGAATGGTGGAAACTGAAATGATTGATTCTTGAATTATTTGAATCTAGAAATGAATTTCAATTGTTGTTGATTTACATTAATTTCAGTTTGCTTTTTATTCTGATTTGGGGTACATCAATGCTGATTTTAGCATGAAAACAAAAGTTATTTAATAATTAAAAAGCCCCAATAAGGTTGCATTTAGGGCGGGCCCAACAAGAAGCCTTAAAACAATCAGGTGCTGACCCCTTTTATACCGTTAAACCCTAATTTCATGCTCACATTTGCTCTTTCGGTTTGCCTATGTGAGCTTAAGAGACCAGTAGAGAAGGGGAGAGGAAGTAGGGCATTGGTTGTTTTTTGTTGCAGGAAATTCATGTTCAGACCAGCAGTTCATCATCAAGCGTTCTTCATCATTATTGGCTTTCTCCTCTTCCCAAGTTGCTAGATCTTAGATTAATTAAAACAAAAGTTTTTTAATAATTAAAAATCCCTAGTAACGTTTCATTTAGGGCAGGCCCAACATGAAACCCTAAAACAACCAAATGCTGATCTCTTTTATACCTTTAAACCTTAATTCCATGCTCACTTTTGCATTTTCAGTTTGCCTATGTGAGCTTGGAAGAGACAAGTAGAGAAAGGGAGAGGAAGTAGGGAATTGTTCATTGTTTTTTGGTAGGAAATTCATTTCCAGGCCTGCAGTTCACCATTAAGCATTGTTCATCATTATCGGTATTCTTCTCTTCCCAAGTCCTCAGATTTCAGATTCATTAAGTTTCAAGTTTCAAATTTTTTTGTTTGTCATTCCAAACCATGTCTCAAAGAGAATGAATGTCAATGTTCAATGTTGAATCGTGAATGTGAATTGATGAATGGTGGACACTGGTATGATTGATTCTTGAATTATTTGAATCTAGAAATGAATTTGAATCGTTGTTGCTTTACATTAATTTCAGTTTGCTTTTTTTCCAATTTGTGGTACATCAATGCTGATTTTAGCATAAAAACAAAAGTTATTTAATAATTAAAAATCCCCAATAAGGTTGAATTTAGGGCGGGCGCAACAAGAAACCTTAAAGCAACCAGGTGCTGACCCCTTTTATACCGTTAAGCCCTAAGTTCATGCTCACTTTTACTTTTTCAGTTTGCCTATGTGAGCTTGGAAGAAACCCGTAGAGAAGGGGAGAGGAAGTAGGGCATTGCTTGTTGCTTTTAGTTACGGGAAATTCATGTTCAGGCCAGCAGTTCACCATTAAGCATTTTTCATCATTATTGGCTTTCTTCTCTTCCCAAGTCCCCAGATTTTAAATTAATCAAGTTTCAAGTTTTTTTGTTTGTCATTTCCACACCGTGTCTAGAAAGAGAAGGAATGTCAATGTTTAATGTTAAATCGTGAATGTCAATTGATGAATGGTAGAAACTGGAATGATTTGATTCTTGAATTATTTGAATCTAAAAATGAATTTGAATCATTGTTGATTTACATTAATTTCAGTTCTCTTTTATTTCCCATATATAATTGTATATATAAAATTTGATATATTTACCCTTGTCCCCTGTTTCAGAAAGTGCCTTACCTGTACCCTCACCAGCATCTATCCCCAAGTATCCATACCTTGTCAACTTAGGAGCCAGGCATCTCTGGTCTGGAAAGAAGAAATAAAATTTATATTAAAGTCCATAGATGAACATTAGCCAATGAAACAAGTGGAACTCAACCTGTAGTAGCTGAGAGTACACTAGGGTGAGTTCTTAAATATTTATCAATCTTTCTTTGGTCGTTATGGAGATAAACATAAAAAATAAAGTAAAGCAATAGTGGCGTCAAAGTCTGCGAGGCATATAGAACTTCTAAATGTGGAAATTAGAGTTTGAAACAACTAGCAGTAGAGTCCTAGCTAGAGCTCATGATAAGATCCCGAATACCAAAGCATATTATGTATAGTCATGCAATCTCCTCAGTGTCCATCATTACAATTTGATCTAAAGCCTGTTGAACAGCAGTCAAAATTGGAAAACTGGCAAAGATGAGTTCTTCCTACGCATAGAAAAATCCTTCATCTCCTATAGTTGTGATGCCAACAGCAGAATTGGTAATGAGGTCTAGGGGAACCTTAAGTCACCATCTCAAGTCTGTTTCAAGTTTCAACATTGGTGTTTCAACTTTCATCTAAGACTCATTGCTGAAGGTTCAGTGGTGGTTATGAAAAATCTAGTGATGAGGCCTTGTTACATCGCTCATAGAGGCTGTTTGTTCCTTGTTTTAGCTCTTGACATCTCCTTTGCATGTAAAAAATGTTTACATGTTTTATACAAAGTTTTTCTGTAAGTGAGAAGCATTCAAGACATCCAAGCATATATTTTATCTAATACCTGGCAGAATATTTTGTAAAGTCTTTTGTCTGATTACAATATGACAATGTTTAAGATGCCTAACTAAGTAGGGTTATGTTATGTAGGTACAATAAACCTGAGAACCATTCAAGTGAGCAGAAAACAGAATCCAGTCCGAACAACACTAGCATAACAAGCATCCAGAAGAAACATGAATCAGCAAATGATCAATTCACTAAGAAAAAGTTTATTAGGAGCCAAAATTTGTCCAAATCTTTTGGTAACAAAAGCCAAGCACACCAAAGAAGTAACAGTTGTGGTGGTTCTTTGAAAAATTTTCTCATAGCATGTGCTCCTAACGAAGGTGATGATAATTCAAACAACCTGAAAAATAATTTAACAGAGGATGTTCAGATAGCTGTCCCTAATGACAGTAGTGAGGAGAATGATGACTTTGCTGAACTGGATTATCCAAGCACAGACTTACAAAGCGTAAAGCTGGCATTTAGACCTTCAAACAACCTTTTGACTGATGCCACACATCATGTCCAGATTCCTGTCCCTAATCGCTGGAGTGAGGAGAATGATGACTTTACTGAACTGGATTCCCCAAGCACAGGCTCACAAAGTGCAAAGCTAGCAACTGCAATTGAGAAGGGCTCATTCTCAAGAAAAGAACAGAGGCCTTCTGCAAATTCTGAGGCAACATTGGTATGCCTCTTTCTTGTAGAAAATCCTTTTCATACCATAACCATCCATATGTACTAGTTTTAACGTATAGTCCAATTATGTTCTTTATTATCTTATCTGGAATTCTGATTAGTCATAGAGCAATATAGGAGGAAATTTTTTCATCTTCATACACTTTTGAATGTTTGAAGTTATTTACCTCTTCTGAATTGACTGTCTGGGAATTGTAAGGCTGTTTGGCTGTATTTCTGATGGGTCTCCTGTCAGTGCACTTTCAGTAGTGCTAGCTGTAGCTTGTCTTCAGGCCGATCATGTACTGTTAGTAATGATTTGCACAGTTCATTCCCTCTGTAAATTATGTTTCAATGATTCTTTTCTGTTTCTG
Source organism: Picea mariana (assembly GCA_032191745.1). Taxonomy (NCBI): domain Eukaryota; kingdom Viridiplantae; phylum Streptophyta; class Pinopsida; order Pinales; family Pinaceae; genus Picea; species Picea mariana. Next base: position 15,434 of record JASDQU010103731.1, read on the forward strand.
TTATATCTGAAGAGTCTGAACATTCTGTTGTCTTTTACCATTTTCTCATATTCCATTTCATTAAAGGATTTAGTTTTCTTTCAGGAATATATATTGCAATTTCAAAATATACAAGGACTTGAATCATGCACTGTCTTAGTCTTGTCCAGGTCCAGATGACCTCTTAATGGAATTTTGACTGTTGGTCTTGATTGGCAGTCTGAAGAGTCCTTTTGTAAGGTGTTGGACAGTGTCTCCACTTCTTCCAGAAGTATTCCAGCAAGGAAACCATCTGTAAATTTTGAAAAAAATGGAGGAAGGAGGGTGGATAATGCCCAGTTTCCAGAGTTGAGATTTACTTTAGGAGATGACCAGAGAGTTGGGAAGGTAAAGAAAGATGAACTGGCCAGGAAACAGAAGTCAATAAATCAAGTTAAAGAATCGAATACAATTCTTGGAGGAGAAAGATCAGTTCGTATTGAGTATGTKCCACGTGGCATCAGTCTTTTCCATTTAAGAGAAGCACTTTCAGTACATGGGGAGATTGTGGGTTCTTTCTTTCAAAATGGAGACAATGCAATGCCTACTTGTTATATTGAATTCAAGGTATCTTGATAATGTGCAATATTTTTTATTAATCTGTAAGAGTAGTTTCTTGCCTTAAAACTGATGTTTTGAAACTCTGCAGACGATAGAAGCAAAGGAGAGAGCTTTAGCTGCTCGTTGGGTTTTTGTCAATGGAAAACAATTGTCAATATGCTGGTCTGATTTTCCAGTTACCACAATTGCCCGGATTACCAATTTGAGTTCAGAAACGACTGCAACTACAGTACACTCAGTATGCATGTCATATGGTAATGTGGAGAGCCTTCAAATAAGGAAAGATGGTTCCATGGATGTTCACTACAGTATCAATGAGCTTCCAAACATGCCGAAGATTTTGGAAATGTAAGCTAGATTAAAATAAAATTGTAATCATTCAGTTTTTCCATGGTGTAAGTTGCTAATGAATGGCGAGTTTAGATTTGTTTTTCACATTCCAGAGAATTTCTTTGCACTTGCAGGTTGAATGAAATAGAAATTAATGGCAGTCATTGGATGGCTCAACCAGCACCAAGGTTGCCTCAGGGTTTGGCTAAGACACCAGAGGGTCAGAAGTGGCTGGGCAAACAATTGAGCAATTACATTGGCAACATTAAAAAACATTTAGAACTTATGAGAATATACTCGGAGGATATGGAGGAGCTGCATAATGCTGTAATGCATATTAAGGAGTGTCCTAAGCTTGTCAGTAATGAATCATTTTCCACAACCTGATACAGATGCACTGATACCTTTGCATAAACTTGTTTTTTCTGCTTTATAAGCCAGCTACAGATAGTTTGATACGAAAGTAGTAATGTAATGTTGAGGGGTATAGACATGGCACATGTGGTTTTGGAGTTTATTTGTAGTTTTAAACATTTCGTTCAGTCCATAAATGTTGATTTATTGTTGGAATACATTGAAGTTGCCTTGTGGCCTGGTTAGCAAAGGTAAAAACCTGTTCTATGATAGACTAAGAGAAACCTTTAATGTGGGTTTCAAGAAATAGTATAAATGAATATATTTTTACTTAAGTTCGAAAATAAATCTAGAACCATCTACAAATCAAGTGGGAAGGCATAATTACCATGGAGCAATTCAATTGTTGCTAAAAAAACAGGAGAATAAATGTGTGGTCACTGAAGGTTGTGCTGGGTACTGGATCAACTCTGAGTAACACCTTGTTGGAATTCTGGTTTGTTTAGTTGTTATATTTAAGTCTAAAATATAACTGGAAAGTTCAAGCAATGGAAAGTTATAACTTTTGGTGGCAATATTTATTTTTTGATAAAATGCTTCATATTTTTATTAAAATACATAAAATATGCATTTTCCAAAGAAAAGGGCTGCATAGCAGCCACCACAAGCTATAGCCGAAAGGTACAAATTCTTACCAATCACAAATGGCTGCGCAGGGCCACCCAAAATTAAGGTCAAAGTGCCACATTGCCCAATGCAGAAACAATAAAAACATAAACATCAGGTCTACTAGCCAAAGCGAGTGAATAGATCGAGACACTGTAAGAATCAAATCCTCATCATTGGGGTCTTTGTCCTCGGGAGGAGGCCCCAATCCTTAAGCTGCAAGTTTAGGATCAGCCATGATTAACTGCCATTCATTTTTGCCTTGTTTGGGATTTTTAGGATGCTCTGGTTGTGAGATGGCTAGAGGAACAATAGGGAACTTGTCAAATCGAGGAACCTCTAGGTCTCTTGCTGGGGGTTGGATCCTTTGCCTCTCATACTGCTCTCTTACAGGTTGAACTACTCTGTGCTAGTGTCAATGGCCACTAGAAGCCTGAGAATGAGTAGAGGGTGTAGGAGAGCGGCCTTCAGGCAGCAACCTGCTCATGGTACATGACATGCTGGTCCAATAATCCATGAGCACCTGTAGGTGAGTTACTTCCATCTCCGCCTTCCCACTTTTGTACTTGAATCCACAAAAGTAGATGGGCACAATTAGAGATCCTTTGTGCTAGTTAAAATATGTGTTACATTGTGTGTTGGTGAAAATCCATCTATTTATTCTTTTCCTAAGATACAAATTATTGATTTTAATCCACTACCATGGTGTGCGAAAATCAATGGCCCAAGGGAGAGAATATCCCAATAGGGTGGTCTTCTAGGTAATATTGGCTGGGTGAAAGGAATGATAGTGCTTGAATGCACGATCCTACACTGATTGAGCATATTTGTGGAACCATAGCAAGTGTTTTTGGAGTTTCAATGTTGCCACACAATGGACATTTGCATTGCATAATTCCCAAATATTTTAGGGGTTGCTATTTGACGCCAGATGGTTCTCGAGACATTATTGAGCTTGGACTCAACCCTAGGCCTCTTTGACAAGCATTTATACCCATCGGCCTACTTGTATTTCATAAACCCTTTCTTTGGTTCCGTCTCCAATCTTTCCACTAGGTTTGATGTCTTGGAAGGCCAAGCTTTATGAAGAGTTTATTAGGGCTTAGTGTGTGAACTTTTTCTAGAATAATCTTGTTTGTTGAGCTAAACAAGAACTCCGTCTTTAAAGCATCCTGACTCTTCCATTGTGTACATTGATTGTCAAAAAGGTCTCTAGGAGCTCGGATACCTTTCTTATACAATGTTTTTGTTGAGGACTAGGTATCCTCAACCAATGGCTTCCCTCCTCGAAGGATCACTAGGGACCACCATGAAGATTTTCCAGATCCTATCAAGCTGCCAACTAGGTCTGTCTTTGACCTCAAGTTGGCTCTAAGTTTCAATTGTCTAACAATGGTTTGCTGTTGTTTTAGGACAACAGACTGTTCAGTAACTTATTCGCTGATTTGTTATGGTTACATAAGCCAAATGGGTGCTCTAGCATGTAGTTTTGTCACCAAAGGTTAACACATGCATACCATAAGCTATATAACACACCTAGAGATCTATTAGTTCTGAAATAATGTTGTTTTAAACTCTATGAAATGAACACATTATTTTTGGTCAACATGTCCCTGTATAAACCCCCACGGGGAAAACTAGTTTGAGATAAATGTATATATAGTGTGTGTTTCAAACATGTAATACAACAAGGAAGATAAATACAAAGGAACCTGATACTTTGCAAGCTCAACACAAGCTCTGCAATGGTTTCTTGGGATGTGCACCCCTAGAAGAGTGCACCCCCTCCTTCCTTGACTATGCCCGAAGATACTTGCGTCCTTGCTCTGTCTCTTTGCTGATTGAAGAACCCTTACATGCAAATTGCCCTTTGCTTTCTCTCTCCACAACCCACAAATCATAAACAAGAAAGCTCCACACAAAATGCTACCAGGTAGACTTGCGCCCTCCTCCTCAAGTGCGCCCTCCTCTTAGCAAATACACTCCAACACAAATAAACGAGACTCAAATCTGCCTTGCGCCCTCCATGAACATGTGCACCCTAGCTTGTTGAGCTCTCCTCTAAATTCTCACCTCTCTACTCCTCACCAAATGCTCAAGGTGAACAAGTGAACAATTGAGCTCTCCTTTGCCCTATGTGCCCTCCTTAAGGATGCATGAAGAAACCTAAAAGATGGGTGGATGCGATCATCTCATCTCATCCCAAGTCAATGGTTGAGATCATCTCAAGTAAATCTCAACTCAAAACCCATTTTACTTAAGTTTCCATAGTTTCACTTTATGTCTCCTAATCCACCCACAAAGTGAATTAATTGTCATTTTAGGCTAAAATGATCAAATTTCACTTTTGACTTAAATCTCCTAAGTCAAAGTGAAATTAGACATAAAGTACATAGTACAAGGCACAAAGTATTTCCCATGTGTTTAGAAACTCATAAACACAAGGGGACCACTTTCCAAGGTACCCAAATCTCAACACACCATAGGCAAGGGTTGATGAAGGAGAGCCCATACCTGAGCGAGTCAGTTTTTCAAATTCATTTGGCAACAAAATCTCCATAATTTGGATAGACATTGGGGTAGTCAATGAGGTTTGGAGATTTAGGTTGTTCCAGATCTTTCAATCATATGGGGTCCTTGAGGGAAATCAATTTTTGAGGAGTGCAAAATACCCATTCCTCTCTCCCTAGGAATGCAATGGTGTCTCCAACTCAATGCTACTTGAAGAGTAAGCAAGAGATCCTTTGAATGGTTGCTAAGCCAAGGATTAGTGTGGTTACAACTTGGGCAAGTGTTCAAATTCATGGGAATTCCCTTTGCCTTTAGAGCCTCAAAGGAGTTATGGAAATAATGTTGTTAAGAGTTTAGAGAGTTGATAAATGGGTTTTGGAAATTTCAAATTTGTACCAATTGGCTACTATTGCAATATTCTTAGTATTGGGTTCCATCGACACATGCTGGCAAGATATTTGTGATGTTAGTACTAAAAAGGCATGCCATTCACTCATTTTCAATGTTTTGGCAACTTTGATGATGTTCACCATGAAGTAGTTCTAGTAGGCATATGAAATAACACATAGGATGTGATTAGACAAGGAGCAAGGTAAGGAGGGAGGAATAGAAGTCCTTATGCAAATTGATGAGGGACCAAAAATTTGCTTGAGAGTATGAAGTGCATTTTCAACTTTGAATACATGAAATATATGGGTTTTGGAAATTTCAATTTTGTACCAAGGCATTGGCTACTAATGCAATATTCTTCGTGATGGGTTCCATCGACACACACTGACAATATATTTGTGATGTTAGTACTGTAAAAACATGCTCTTCCCACATTTTCAATGTTTTGGCAACCAATCATAGCAACTTTAATAATGTTCACTATGAAGTAGTTCTAGTAGGCATATGAAAATAACACATAGGATGTGATTAAACAAGGAGCAAGGTAAGAAGGGAGGAATAGAAGTCCATATGCAAATTGATGAGGGACCAAAAACTTGCTTGAGAGTATAAAGTGTATTTTCAACTTTGAATACATGAAATATAAGGTGTTTAACTAGAAGGAAGACATTGTGCATGTGCCATGAGTCCTCTTATAATGTACATTAAGCTTACATGCAAGGAGTTACTACGCAACTATCTCAGTCCCTAATTATAGGAAACAATGTGGTGTTAGACATATTTGTGCAAAGAACATAAAAATAATTTAATATATAGTAGTATGCTAGGATGAGTACTCGGGGAAAAAATATATTTAGTTGCTACCTATCGATAATGAATGTAGCAATGTGGAATGCCAATGAGTGTATGGACCCTTCTAGAAAATCTAGGGTTCAAAAGATTACAGATTTGATCCTTGGTTTAGATATTATCTTTGTAGAGGATTAAGCTATGTATCCATTTACTTAGAACGACCTTGAATTTCATATGGCCGAATAATTTTGCTTTTACTTCTAGTCATATGATGGTAAGTGGGGTTGCTACATTGGTTCTTCCTAATGTTGCTTTTGTTAATTAAGGTTGGTTGTCATTGATGTCAACCCTTGAAGAAAACCCCGTAGCACAAAGGTTGGGTAATGGACCCAAGATTATTTGATGTAAAGATGACTCGTTATTGTCTTGTCATGGTTGATAATAAGTAGAAATGGATGAACTCCAAAGTGGTTCCCTTATGGTGAAAACCCTCACGGGAAGACGCTTTGCGGATTGAGTTATTTTAGAAGTATGGTTAGAGAACCCATGTTTATTTGTGGAATAATGAGATTAGGGTTAGTGAATTTGTCATTGAAACTATCCTAGATGGATAGTGCTTGTCATTTTATTTCCGGTGGTATGTGTAACGTCACATAACTCCTCACGGTTAGAGAGTTATGGCCATGAGAAGTTGTAGAACCCAGGTTTGGGTAATGGACCCAGGTTTGGGGAATGGACCCAAGTTTGTTTGATGGATAATGGTATGGGTTTTGATATATTTGCAGGTAATACTATTCTATATGGATGGTACATGCCATTCCATTTTTGGTGGTATGTGGAACGTCACATAACTCCTCACGGTTTGAGAGTTATGGCCTTACGAAGTTGGAGGACCCTCTTATGTTATCTAGAAGCCCCAAAAGGTCAAAGTAGTCAAAGTGGTTTAAGAGATTTTAGAAGGTAAATAATAAAGTGAATTGATGAGTGTACTTTATTCAAAGTGAATACAAAATAAATTATTTAAATAATAAATTTAATGGAGAAATTAGAAGTGGGTTAACCCTAAAATAAGGAAAGTGGGAAAAGTGACCTAGAAGATGTTTTTAAGGATGCTACTTGGAAAGTATAAATAAGAGACAAGGCCCTCTCATAAGAAGAAAAAAGATTCATAAGAGCACCTCATTTCAAAAGATCTTCAACTTAGATGTATCAAACTATATTTTTTTGTTTATGTTCTGCATGTAATAATTTTAGACATAAAGATGTGAATTGCAGAGCTAACAACATGAACAATAACAACTTTGAGAGTTATACACAAAGGGGTTATTCAAGAAGACCTAGTGAAACACAAAGAAGAAGTTACAACATGTTTGAATATTTGAGCACTGAAGTGGAATGCTACAAATGTAACAATTTTGGACACGTGCCCAAAGATTGCAGAATAACAGTTCTTCCTAAAGAACCTCAACATAATAACAACACTCACATACAAGAACCTCACAAAACGACATGGATAAGAAAACAAGATTAGTATAGCAATGAAGAATGCACAATTGCTCTAACAACTAAGCAGAAGAAACGTGGTTGGTATGTTGACAATGGATGTTCAAAACACATGACATGTGATAGAGACAATTTTCTTAAATTACGAAAGGAAAGAGATGGATCAGTCTCCTTCGAAAATGATGATTCAACCAAAATCATTGGAAAAGACACAGTCCAAATTGGGAACAAGAATGAAAAGGCAGAAAATGTTCTACTAATAGAAGATATGAAACATAATCTTCTAAGTGTGAGTCAAATGTGTGACAAAGGTCATAAAATTACTTTCGATTCACAAAAGTGCAAGATAAGAAAAAAAGGTTCAAGGAAATTGGTCGCTATAGCTGCAAGAACTTCAAGTAACATATATGTGTTAAGTGAAATTGGAAACGAAAAGTGTTGTCTAGGAAATGAAGATGAAAGTTGGCTATGGCACAGAAGAATGGGGCACATACATTTTGATAACTTTGTCAAAGTCAACAAAAGAGAAACAGTAAGAGAAATGCCCCAGATCATGAAACCAACCAACAATTTATGTAAGCATTGTCAACAAGGAAAACAAACAAAGACCAGGTTTAAATCAAATAAATATTCAATGACAAAACCACTGGAAATTGTGCATACTGATCTAGTTGGAACAACTAAAACAAAGGGCTTAAAATGTGAGAAATACTTCATGTTATTAGTTGATGATTATACAAGAATCACTGCAGTTTGCTTTCTCAAGAATAAGTTAGAATCTTTTGAAAACTTCAAGATCTACAAGGAAATGGTTGAAAATGAAATGGATTCAAAAATCAAATGTTTGAGATCTGATAATGGAGGAGAGTTCACCTCAAAGGAATTTATGGACTACTGCAACAATCATGGAATAAAAAGACGATTCTCCGTTGCTAGGACACATCAACAAAATAGAGTTGTTGAAAGAAAGAATAAGACAGTACAAGAAATGGCTCGAACAATGTTAATGGATTCGAAATTGACAGATATTTTTTGGATACAGGAATGCATACAACAGTTCACATTCAAAACAGAGTAATGCTTAGAAACAACACTGACAAAACTCCTTATGAACTATGGAAATGAAGACCAACAAATATAAAACACTTCAGAGTTTTTGGAAGCAAATGCTATATCAAAAGAGAAGATGGCGGAATGGGAAAGTTTGATTTTCATGTGGACAAAGGAGTATTTGTTGGTTACTCGAGTACAAGGAAAGCATACAAGTGTTACAATCTAAGATTGAACAAAGTTGTGGAAAACATCAACATAACAATTGATGAAACAGACAGACTAGAATCAAATGAATAAAATGAATCAATGAAACAACCCTTAGAAGAAGTAGAAGATGAAAAAGTAGAAGAGGAAGATGAAGAGAATCCGATAGAAGAAGAAGAACAAGTTCAGTAAGTGTCTGCAAAGAAACCCAGTGAACGAGTATAGAAGAATCATCCTTCAGATAAGGTTATCAGAAACAAAGACGCAGGAGTTGAGACTAGAAGAAGAATCCATTCACCAGAACAAGCACATCTAGCACTCTTATCTACAATTGAACCAAACTATTTTGAAGAAGCCAACAATGGTGAATATTGGAATAAGGCCATGGATGAAGAATTGGATCAAATAGAGAAAAATGACACTTGGGAACTGGTTCCGAGACCAAAGAATAATAATGTGATCGACACAAAGTGGGTCTTCAGGAATAAATTGAATGAAGATGGACAAGTTACAAGGAACAAAGGTAGATTGATATGTAAATGATATGCACAGGTTGAAGGAATCGACTTTGAAGAGACATTTTCCCTAGTTGCTAGAATGGAAGCAATCCGTTTGCTTTTAGCTTATGCATGCTCCAAAAATATTAAAATGTATCAGATGGACGTAAAATCATCTTTTCTGAATGGGGAACTTGAAGAAGAAGTCTACATTGAACAACCATAATGATTTCAGTTGTTAGAAAACGCAGATTATGTGTGTAAATTAAAGGAGGCCTTGTATGGTCTAAAACAAGCTCCTAGAGCATGGTACTCTAGACTGGATAAGTATTTGCAGCAGGCAGGGTTCAAAAAAGGAAGTGCAAACATCAACATCTACATCAAGGTAAGTCAATGTAATATTTTATTAATTGAATTTTATGTTGATGATATTATTTTTGGTAGCGATGATGATAGGTTAAGCCAGAAATTTGTAAAAGATATGCATAATGAATTTGAAATGTCGTTACTTGGAGAACTATCCTTCTTTCTGGGACTTCAGATACACCAAAGCAACCAAGGAATTTTTATTTTTCAAACCAAGTATGTTAGAGAAATGCTAAAAAGGTTCGGTATGGAAGATTGCAAACCAGTTGTCACTCCCATGCAAACCAATTGCAAGTTGAACAAAGATGATGATTCGAAGTCTACAGATCAGAGACAATACAGGTCAATGATGGACAACCTACAATATGTGACAACATCCAGACTAGATATAATGCAGGGAGTTGGATAGGTGACACGATTTCAAGCAGTACCAAATGAATCACATGTATTAGCAGTGAAGAGGATTTTCAGATATCTCAAAGGAACATAAGAGTTTGGATTATGGTATCTAAAAGGAAAGGGTCTATCACTTATTTCCTACACATATGCATATTGGGCAGGTTGTATTGATGACCGACGAAGCACCAGTGAAACAACATTCTACTTGGGTGAGTGTTTAGCATCATGGCTAAACAAGAAACAATCATCAATATCCTTATCTATAGCCGAGACAAAGTAACATTGCAGCAACATCATGTTGTACACATGTTCTTTGGATGAAACCAACTCTGACAGATATACAGGTTGAGTATGATGAGCCCATTCCAATCTATTGTGATAATACAAACACCATCAATATCTTAAAGAATCTGGTGATGCACTCCAAAACGTAGCACATTCCAATCAAGTATCACTTTTTACGAGAACAGGTTGCAGAAAAGAACATGAGAGTTGAGTATGTGGGAACAAAGGAACAAGTGGCCGACATCTTTACAAAACCACTTCCATGGGAAGCCTTTGAGTATCTTTGCCAGAGACTCAGAGTTATTTCTACTCCAAAATGAATGCTTTTGAATGATTATCTTATATGTCTTAGATGTACACGAAGAAACACCATAGGAAGACAATTCAGTCAGGGGGAGCAACCCCGGATGGAAATATACCTTTGCCATTGATGACAAAGGGGGAGAGATTTATCAGATGCAGATGATAGAGGCATGGTTCCAGGGGGAACATATTTATCATATGTAGAGGACAGAGACATGGTTCCAGAGGGTGCATGGGTGATATGATTTCAATATTGCATCAGAGTGTTGCTATCAATGCCAAAGGGGGAGATTGTTGATTAAGGTTGGTTGTCATTAATGTCAACCCTTGAAGAAAGCCCTGTAGCACAAAGGTTGGGTAATGGACCCAATATTGTTTGATGTAAAGATGACTTGTTATTGTCTTGTCATGGTTGATAATAAGTAGAAATGGATGAACTCCAAAGTGGTCCCCTTATAGTGAAATCCCTCACGGGAAGATGCTTTGTGGATTGAGTTATCCTAGAAGTATGGTTAGATAACCCATGCTTATTTGTGGAATAATGAGATGAAGGTCAGTGGATTTTTCATTGAAACTATCCTATATGGAGAGTTCTTGTTGTTCCATTTCTGGTGGTATGCGTAACATCACATAACTCCTCATGGTCAGAGAGTTATGGCCATGAGAAGTTGTAGAACCCAGGTTTGGGTAATGGACCCAAGTTTGTTTGATGGATAATGGTTTGAGTTTTGATATATTTGTAGGTAATGTTATTCTATATGGATGGTACATGTCATTCCATTTCTGGTGGTATGTGGAACGTCACATAACTCCTCACGGTTTGAGAGTTACAGCCTTACGAAGTTGGAGGACCCTCTTATGTCATCTAGAAGCCCCAAAAGGTCAAAGTAGTCAAAGTGGTTTAAGAGATTTTAGAATGTAAATAATAAAGTGAATTGATGAGTGTACTATAAGTCAAAGTGAATACAAAATAAATTATTTAAATAATAAATTTAATGGAGAAATTAAAAGTAGGTTAACCCTAAAATAAGGAAAGTGGGCAAAGTGACCTAGAAGATGTTTTTAAGGAAGCTACCTGGAGAGTATAAATAAGAGACAAGGCTATCTCATTTTAGATACACTTGAACATATTGAATACCTATAGGTGTCTGAGGTAACCAAAGGATATCTTAGCCGAATTTATGAGGGAAGGTGAAGAAAATAAGGCCGAAATTCAAGGAAGGATAAATTCTTTTGATGATGCTCTCTAAGGTATGTTATTTACAGGTCATCTCACCATTTTCACAATAAATTTGTTTTTAGAATGATTCAGACCGTGGAATTTCTATTCCATTGAGGAAACATATCCAAGTATCCGTGGTAAAAAATTCAACTTGTGGGTCGTTGTATTTTTTGAGTTACACTCCATGGAAAATAGGGTTTGTGGCTAGTCCTGAAACTAGTAAAAAATAGGTGTTTCGGGTAGAAATGTCATAACTTCTTCATAACAGATCCAAATTTAGTAAGACCAAATGTTTTGGTTAGAGTACAATCTTTATTATTCTGTGTAATAGTTTCATATCTATTCAACAAATATTCCGTGCAGGGCACGCTCTACAAGGTCTCTCTCTAGATTAAGCCAGAATTAAGAAAGGTATGCCATTTTTGCTATAACTACTTTTATGAGAGGTCACAAGTAGTGACACCTAGGGGAATTGCATAAAAAAAACTGAGTAACATTGTGTATCAATTTCA
>JASDQU010103731.1:65417-77128 GCA_032191745.1 Picea mariana
TGTCTAATATTTGTTGCATAATAGGGAAATTACTTTATTGCATATTGAGCTAATTGAAGAGAAGGAAAAACGATATTAGGAGGAAAAATTGCCTCTTTTCCCTAGACTAGGAAGAAAGGAGAGTTCCCTAAATATACTTTTTGTGTCACCCTATCAGCCCAAAGAACATTTGGTAAAGCTAGATGCCAATTATTCTTATGACCTGTCACATTCTTCTTAAGTATTTGGATCAGATTTTTATTAGTTGATTATGCAAGATTGCTTTCTTGAGGGTAACAATTGGCAACATACTTAATTTTAATGTTCTTTTCTAGTGCAAACTCAGTTAATTTTAATGATGAAAAATATTTGGAATTATCAAAATCTAGCGATCAAGGGACACCAAACTTGGTGATAATATGATATTCAAGGAATGATATCACCTGATATTTATTTATCATCTTCAAAGGAACAATTTTTGTCCATCTAGTAAAATAGTATGTTGTTAAATTGTACTTGTGAAGATGGGAAGAGTTAGGATTGATATCACATATAATATACAAACCCCATTGTTGAAATGGATTGTCAACTGAAACATGTTGGAGAGGAAATGTATGTTTCTTTTCTCTTCCATTTTACTTCTAGCATAATTCACATTTTCTATCATAATTATTGTTGGAAAAATGGTTGTCATTGATGTCAACCCTAGAAGAAATCCAAAATCCTATAGAAGTGATGGGTGTATTTGAAGAAGTTTGCAAAGGGGTCCCCTTATGGTGTATATTTAAGCATGGCCTTCATGGGAATATGCTTTGAAGAAGTCTACAAGAATCCCTAGAAATTTGGTTGAGTGGTTAAGAAGCCCTAGAGGCATGGTCATGAATCCCTATGTTAATTGAAGAAAAATAACATGAAGGACATTGCAAATTCATTCAGAACCATCATAGATTGATATTTATCGACATGTTGTTTCCAATGATAGGTGGCACTCCACATGCTTTCTCATAGTTCAAAAGTTATTCCCTCTTAAAGATGAAGCCCTGAAGTATGGTGCTGAAGCCCCATATATGAGGTCAAAGAAGTTACAAGTTGTCTCTAAAGTCAAGTAAAGGAGAAAATTTGTTGCAAACAAGAAGTTACATGTTGAATCAAAGATCAAGTAAAGAAGTTACTTGAAAGGGTATAAATACACATCAACAACCTCTCATTTAATTACTAAGCAAGGATGTGATTTTTTAGCTAAAGTGAAGTAGTGGAGTTGTGTGAAGGAGAGAGTCCTCAAAGCTGCAGATTGTAGAAGGGTTTTCATAAAACCCTATTTGATTAGTCCCTCATGGGTCAGGTATAAGGTGTCCAATGATAACCCCGTAGACTGCAGAGGACTTGTCATGCAATTTTCCCTGTCCAGTCTAGCGAGTCTAAAGAAAAAATGAAGAAGGTGCTCATCTCTTGATGCCAAAGCTATGAAGGTTTGATGATTTGAAGTCTTGTGTATTAGGGTTTCCTCATAATTAAAGTTATGTCTTTATGTATGTTTTGAGGGTTATATATTGATAATTTTGGCATATGCTTGAGGCATATCTTAGAGGTATTGGTACATGATTAAGGTATATCTTGGATGTTTTGGAACATGTTTAAGGAAATTTTTGGGTGTATGATTTGAGGCATATATTGAAGGTTTTAGAATATGCTATGAGGAGTGGTATATTCTTTGAGGCACATATTGGATGTCTTGGAACATGGTTTGATGCATATCATGGTGATTTTGAGCACATGATTTCAATGATATTCTTGGATATCTTGGCATGATTTTCATGTGGATGTATCATTTTTTATGATGATGATATATCAATATCAGTGAAAACAACAATTACACTTTGATTCTCTTATTTATATTCAAGGGAGGAAGGAAGGGGCAAGGAAATGGAGTTGTAGCTTCTTTCAGGTTAGAGCCTGTAAATTAGGGGGTTGGAGCCTCCTTCCAGTTGGAGATGGAGAATCTAGAGAGTTGTATCTTCCTTTAGCTTGGAGCCTATAAATAGGGGGTTGGTGCCTCCCTCTAGTCAATATCAGTGAAAACAACAATTACACTTTGATTCTCTTATTTATATTCAAGGGAGGAAGGAAGGGGCAAGGAAATGGAGTTGTAGCTTCTTTCAGGTTAGAGCCTGTAAATTAGGGGGTTGGAGCCTCCTTCCAGTTGGAGATGGAGAATCTAGAGAGTTGTATCTTCCTTTAGCTTGGAGCCTATAAATAGGGGGTTGGTGCCTCCCTCTAGTTGGTGCTGGAGAATTTTAGAAGTTGGTTCTTCCTATGAATGTAATATTTTGATATATAAGAAATCATTCCATTGTTTTTTCTCATTTTAGTTTTCACGTAAAATTATTTTGTACTTTGTATTTGTGGTTATATGTTTAGGGTATGTTTAATGTAATCATAAGTGATATATTATTGATATCTTAAATTATTGCATATTGTTATTACAAGTGGCAAAAATTTCCTAATATGGATTCACTCCCCCTCTCAGTATTAGTGAATAATCCAACAATTGGTATGAGAGAAGGTCCTTCAGAAACAGTCTAATCATTGGAAGGTAGATCATGGAGTACACCAAGAATGGAACACCAATGTTTTACGATCAAAACTATTCCTTCTGGAGAAGATGGGTGAAAACGTTTGTGCAAGCATATGGATTTTTTTTCTAGAAAGCAGTAGTATATGGATACAAGGCACCTGCCACTCTTTGAACAAGTAAATATGGAAAGAACCTTAGTGAAAACAATTTCAAGGCTATAAGTGCTATTATGAATGGTTTGGTTGATTTAGTATATGTCAAGGTTATGCATTGTGATTATGCAAAGGATATTTGGGACAAACTTCAAAATGTTTAAGAAGGAAATGCCAAATTCAAAGGGGCCAAGATTCAAACTTATAGAGGTCAATTTGAATAGCTGAAAATGAAGGAAGATGAAGATATTGTAGCTTATTTTCTGCGAGTTGATGAAATAATGAACACTATCAAAGGATTAGGAGAAGTAATTAAAGAATTAATGATTGTTCAAAAGGTACTAAGGTCTCTTTTCAATGAGATTTGATGCTAATATTTCATCCCTATAAGAAAGAGTAGATCTTGCTACATTGAGCATGGAAGAGCTACATGGAATACTGATAGCTTATGAAATGAGAACATAACAGGACAATCCATCCAAGAAGGAAGCAATTTTCAAAGAATCCAAGAAACTACAATTGCAACGATGATTCAAATGAAGATGAAGAAATATCTAACTCCGTAAGGAAGTTGAAGAGAGGAACTAACAAGTACAAAGGTAATCTTCCTTTAAAATCTTTTAACTGTGGTAAAATTGGTCATTTTTTACTAAATCTCCTTATGCTAAGAACTGATAAATTGATGAAGAATAAGTTCCCAAGAAAGAAAATAAAAACCAAAAGGGAAACAAAAACGGAAATAAAAGAAAAGTATTCAATAAAAACCTCTACTCAAGAGAATATATTTCCTCATCTGATGAGGATGATGATAGTGACAACAACTCAGAAAGATTTCTCTTTATGGCATTGGAAATTTAACAAAATGATAAAGAATATTATGAAGAAGAAGGCGAAGTAGATCTTGAAGTAGAACTAATCAACTCCTTAAGTGAGATAAAAAGAGAAATGAAGAAAAACAAGTCACTCAAGGAAGAATTTATCAAGCTAAAGGAGGGTTCTCAAAATCCCAACAAAAAATATGAAGTAGTCCAACAGATGATTATAAATCTAAAGGTCCAAGTAGAAGAAGCCAAAAGGATTGAAGAAACACTAAAAAACCAGTTGGAAGAAAAGGAGAAAATGAAAGAGATCTTGGAAGTAGAAATAGTCTCACTAAGGAATGAACTTTAAAAGAAGTACATGCAACAAAACAACACCAAAATATTGGATGAAATCATCAACATTCAAAGTCCATACTATGACAATTATGGAATAGGATACAAACAAACACAAATTAAGAAGGGTTTGATCTCCATGACGACAAAAAAGAAACGAGAACAAAAGAGTTATGTGGAAGTCATCAGAGGTACCATCAAGAAGGAAGAAAACAAATCATAAAAGGAGAACATTCAGGCATTGGAAATAACTCAAGAAGAATATTACAAAAGAGCTACACCACCTAGAATATCTAGAACACAAAATCAACAACCAACAATGGAGAGAACTCCATAAGAATATTACAGAAGAGATGCACCATGTATAAGATCTCCTAAAGGATAGTGAAATCCTAAGGCTAGGAACTACATACTCCACATGCATTATTACTTCCCATACACTTGTGAGAACAATGTGATTGGGTTTGAATTTAGATTTTTAAGATCGAGGTTTTGGTTTACTCTAAGGTTTCACGACTTAAATTAGAGTTTGGATTTATTTTTTTTAGTGTCAATTAATAATTTCAATTTTATTGTAATTGAAAAATTGAAAAAAAATAAATTTCTAAATAAATAATAGAAAACTAATAAAAAATAGAAAAAAATTAAAATTTAAAACAAATTTGTGCCCAATCACAAATGTCAAATATCACCCCTCTAATCTTTCGACAAAATCTATGGCCTCCCATTATCACTCTTGTTAAAATCTCATATCCATGAATCCTACCTAAATCATTTAAAAATAATAATAATTATTATTATTTTGATCCTCCCTATTATCACTCTGTAAATTTCCTTGGTTGAGGAGGAAAATCACAAAGGTAACCACAGACCAACTTGAGGATGGAAGGTAGCCCTTCCAACCTATTATCCTCCACTTTTAGGGATAATTAAGAGATCATTTCTCAAGGCCCATAGATCCTAGACATGGAGTATCGAGAGCCAGATCGACTTGAGCATGGCCCTGGAGGGCCCATCTTTTCTCCCTTTCAATGCCTCCACTTTGTCAACAACATCAACATCCGTCACCTTCGGCTTGGTCCTGTATCAGAGATGGTTCTTGCGCCATGAGGTAATGAGTTTGGGTATCATGGTATGTGTCACTCTGATCATCAAAACCTTTGAATATGTTCATTTAATTCCTTTTGTTTCTAACAAATACTTGGATCTTATACTTGTCCACTTGACCATGTCTGGGGGAAATGATAGGATGCCCTAGTAATCTTGTGCCCATAGATTTTTAGTTGCCACTGGGGGGATTTCTGAAAATTCATCATCCGCTCTCGTCATATTACCACTTTTTCATCTTGCTTCCCGCTCATCCATCCCATTACATTTGTCCGGGCATTGGGTTGGCCAATCATTTAAGGGTTGCACCTTGCCTTATGGGAAGAAGGGGCTAAAGGCCGAGAAGGTAAAAGAAAAATGGAAAAAGATAAAAGCCTAAAAATAAAACCTCAAAATGCTTCACCCAGGGATCCTTGAGAAAGAAGTAAAAATCTTTTCAGCAATAAACAAGAGGGACCCATAAAAATAATAAAACAAGACCTAGTCAGAGGATAGGGGGTCTCATCACGATCCAGCCTATTAGGTCCATGGACACCTAGTGGTATGACACTACTAGCAGCTGGTTATCATGCCAGGGTAGTGGCTCTTGGTTGCATGACCAAAATAAAGGGGGTCTCATCACGAGCCATCCTTCTCATCTCCATGAAAGTACTTGTGGGTAACATTGCCACCATTGGTCACCATGCCAGGGTATTGTCCCTTGATTAGCTTCTTGAAGAAAAATAAATAAAGAATAAATAATAAAAGGAATGAATGGGCTTGGAAACATTTGCATCTAGGACAGGTGTAACTCTCCTTCTACAAAGGCACCCATAGGTAAGCCCTGCATTTCCCTTCTTTCACTACATCCCCCTTCAGGAAATCCCTTATCCACCTCACCCATTTGCATGACTTGGATTTAATCTCTTCCGGAAACATACCTTTTCCAGTGGACACTATCCCAATAGGATGCCCTGTCACCTCCTCCAAACTTGTATTGCATATTTGTATAATGTCTTTGAGCACTTGACTGGGGTAAAAGGGGTTTCATGCACATGTTTAATAATATTTATGATGACATGTGATTGAAATTTCTCTGATCCCTGTGACTTATGAGCCCATGGAGGTTGTATTTGATGATGTGCAGGATCATACCCAATGGACAGGTACCACATTGGACATGTACACATGGGGAGATGATTAGTTTGGACCTCCATGGGGCTGAAGAGCCCACCAGATGGATGTTGAGACCCCAACATGGGGTAGAGACATGACAGAGGGGTTTGCACTGGAGAAGAGGAGGACGCTCCACAAAGACACCCTGGCAGAGCCTTACCTAGGGGGGTTGTTCCCTCTTCATTGGAATGTTGGCCCTGGAAGGCCTAGGATGTCACCCAGGATGCCCATGATGTCATCCAATACTGTGGATGTTTTGGGAGACAACTATGGCAGTTTTGGCACATGTGGCAGATTGGAGAAGCACAAGGAGGGCTAATGCTTTTCTCCAAGAGGCTACATTTTCCATAGAAAGGGATAACCTCATCCTAGAAAGGGGATGACATCTCACTTTTTCTTGATTAGGGTTTCATTTATGACATTTAATGTAAAACAATATTATTTTGGTATTTTGGCCTTGGTGGCCTTTTAGTGACCTAAAATTTAATTAAGATCATCGGTATGCTATATATTGAGGGTTTTCACTCTCATATTTTCATCATATTTCACTCACACATTAGTGAGGTCTGAAATTTGCACCCTATTCTAGGGTTTTGGATGAAATTTTGAGGCGCACTTGTTGAAGGAAGACTTTTTTTAGAATTTTTGGCATTTCTCTTAGTGGAAGGCTTACAACTAGGGTTTTTCTACATGATTTCTTGGTTTATGTAAGTGAATTTCTACAACACTTCTTAATTGAATGGTTATATTATTGTTTATTTGCCTTTGTTATTATAATTTGTTGAATTAAACCCTAGGTGACAACCACATGCTAAGGTGCTTGTATCATGTCCCTACTAAGATTAAGAACCATTTGATTTGCTAAAGTAAGATAGAGCCTTGCCATAGAAAAACTCTATCCATTTCCTTCTATCCTAGCCGTTTTTCATCTTACATTTGAGCCAAGGAAGGATAAAATGCACTAAGGCCTAGGGTTTCTACACCTTAGTGAGCCATTTTCCCTAGGGTTTTGTTGATGAAGCCTTTCCATAGCAACACTTCATCATTAAACTCTCTTGTCCTTAGCCATTGTATTTATTACTCAAGCTAGCCGATTTTCGTCTTGCCATTGAACTAAAGAAGGAGGAGAAATCTCTAAGGCCTAGCGTTTCTATAGCTTAGTGAGCCTTTCTCCCCTAGGGTTTCATTATTGAGGCCTTGCTTTAGAAACACCTCAACATCCAAACCTCGTGTCTTTAGTTTTATCATTATCATTTATCCCTTCAACATTTTCAACTATCTTTGACTCCATTTTCCCTAGTAACGCATTGATCTAAGACATCCTGTGTTGAGCGCCTTGATCACATACACATCTAAACTTTGAAAAACCTTTAACTCTTACTAACCCTATCTTAGAATAATATCTACTAACCCTACTGCTGCAATTATATACTTAAGTTTTCTTTATACATTGTAGCATTTATATCTTTAAAAGCAATTGAATGATTAGCTAACACCTTGTTTCTTGATATTCATATTGTTACATTGATTTACATTAGCATTTATTATGAAGTGGCATTATTATAATCATTTCCATTGTACATCATTGAATTTCTTCATTAATATTGTCTATCAATTTCTTTACATCAGAATTCCATAATTATATGAAGTACTAACCAATAAGTAAGCTTGCACATGTATAGTTTCTCTGTTGCTTTGTCTTGGGTAGGTACATTGTTCGGTTATTACTCATCTTTATTGGCTGATTAGCTGGGACTTTCTGATCGGTGGTGACTTGTGAGGGGGGAATTATCACTTAGCCTTGAAATACTTTTCCTTCTCAAAACCCCAGGTCACCAGGGATGTCTCCCCTGGGCCTTACCTCCCTAAACAGAAAGAGTTATCCCATTGAGGTGACAGTGGTGGGATAGTCTCAGTTTCGTCAGTTTTCCCTTCTTTCAACTGCCTTTTACCTTAACTACAAATTGTGTGATAACACAACCCAGAGGGGGCTCTCTCTCTTCAAATAAATCACTGAAAGGATTGATTTGGTTTTATTCTCAGAGGCTAGATCTCTAAGATAAATTTGGGTTTATAGTGTTGGTGGCAATGTGGAAAGAAAGTTCATTGGGAAATGGTGTCACAGAGAACTCATAAATCAATGAAGGTTTATTGGATACTTGGTAAATTGAAAAGTGACTTATCAGAGGCAATCTAGAGGGCACTTCTTTATGCCAATTCCTTGTTGTTGTATATATAATATTACAGAGAAAACAAATAACCCTTTAGGGCATATAACAAAGATGAATCCCAAGGTGATTATGGTAGAAGGAAAAATGAAATTACATGCAACAGGGCATCATCTACAGATGAATTCTGATACATATAATTCAGATTAACACAAAGAATAAATCATATAACATAGATGCACTTATACTGGAAGAAAAAACTGTAAGATAACATACATAAAGTATCACAATCACATGTATCTCTGGTGTCAAATCTCAGGGACTTCTGATCCAGTAATTTCATTAATATTAGAGAAAAAATATAAAAAGGTATTCGATAGTCTCTTCCTTACACACTTTCCCACACTTATCTCTCATATCTTCATGAAATATATACAAATATATCTTCTTATGCTGCCAATTTCGAATTCTAACAACCTTCCTAAGTTAAGAAACAATTACAAATCTCTTGGCAACAAACTCTTAATTAACTGTTGAAAATGAGGAGTCAAAGTTGACTCATTAATTACAAGATAATAATAGATAAATATACTTTTGAAACCATATCCTGATTATCTTTGACCTCTGGAATTCGTTGTACATGATATGGCACACTTTCCTACCCTTCCTTGCTGATCTTGAGGCATTCTAGAATCTCTGTCACAATTGTGCAGCAAGTCTGCTATGCAACAATAACCTACAACAAAAACCTAGCAGATTGTGTAACATACTGGGAAAATAGGGGTCAAATATGACATCATATATCCTGAATAAAAATATCTTTTTCGAAACTGAGAGAGTTTTTTTTTAAGAACTGGTTCATCTACAAAAATTCCTCTCTAGCTTCTTGGGATCTGCGTTCAAATATGATGACCAAAACATTAAATGCTTAAATTTGGAAAAATTTGTTGTAAATATTAATTCAAATATCCAAAAGTATGACACTTATTGTAAATCTAAGAGAGATTTTTATTATTTGGTCTGTCCTTGACAAAAACCTCTCTAGGATTTTCAAAAATCATGTCCAGTTGGTTAGAAAGTGATCTTGAAGTTGACCACTAAAATAGTCATCTGCGCAGCGTTCCTTGCAACATGTGCACAACAAAATCCTCTGCATAGTGTTGTTGGAACAGGGGTAAACCCAGGGTTCAACGCTTCAACATCGCACCAACAAAACCCTAACTACCAGCCCTTTCAACAACACCTGCGAAGCAGATGAAGTCTCACCCGAGGTACGGGCAAGGGGGGTTGTAGGAATCAGGTGTCTACAACCTAGCTGGGACACAGATTTGTGATCACAACACTTAAGATAGCACTTAGCCAACAATACACATTAAGTTATGATTCTTATTCACATTGCAGATTAACCCTTATTATAGATTAGCACAATATCTAACTCTTAAACCCTCTCAACACATAGCATAAGTTCAGATCTAACATTCATTCACATCATAAAGCACTAAGCATTCATAGATTTATCTATCATACATCAAGACCAATGCACTAATAAATTAGATACATAAATAATATGAACAACATAGCACAAAGCACATTGACACAAAATATACGTGGTTCACCCCAGTGTGGGGCTATGACCACCAACTCTTCTTCTTCTTATTAGTCTCCTTCAATCTTCTTACAGGCACATAGCCACAAATATTCTTCGCACTGGATAGGTGATCTTTGCACAACACACTATATCCACCTTCCTAAAAACCAGATCTCATGTACTAAGAGGATTCTCTTCAATAGCACAAATCCTTACACAGTCTGTGCACAAAGCACTTACAAAGCACTTGCACTTAGCTCTGCAAGCCTTAACACATCCATGCACAAAGCCAACTAGCTATGCACTAAGATGATCAATCACTAGTACTTCTTACATCTCTTAGATATCTATTTATACATTTACAAAAGGGCCTAAACATGGGTAAAACCCATGGGCCGACATCCCATACCCGTTACATAAACCCTAAAAGCCCAAAAAAACCACAAAAAGGGTGAGATCCCGCGATCTCTGCTTTTCCTAGGCGCTCCGTCTTTGACCTACCTATCAAAGTCCCAAAAATGGTCGAACACGACCAAAGTTCTCTCAAAACTTGGTCGAGGGCCAACAGGCCCCCAACACTCACCCGTGACTCATCCCGAGTCACTCTGATCTGGGAAACTCTGCTTCGAAGGCCTCGAGCTTAGCTCGAGCTACCTCGACTTGTTGCTTCGCTAGAGCCTCCTGGTTGGAAAACTCATGAATTACTTGCTCGGTGACAAGCCCTTCTAGGCACTGTTCTACTATCATGACCACCTATTAAAAATGTGAGCCTTGTCCCTCAATTTCTTCAAAAAGCATGTAGGCTTCATCCTGCACCATCTGGAGTCTCTATGTTAATTCCATAACTCTTCTCTAGATGGCAATGAGCTCTTGCTGAACTACGCATTTCTCCTGTGACCTCTTCATATTCTCAACTGCAGTAAGCAGCTTCATTTGTTCTTGCACTATATATGCATGCTGCTTCGCCTCCTGGAGTTGTGCTTCCAATATCCTTAGCTTTGGGTCTTCTACGAGGCCCTCTTAGGTCTACGCACTTTGGTCACTTATTTTCTTACATTATGAATCCAATGCCCCCATTCTTTCTACTATGCTTCTGGCAATTTCTTCCCTCTGATCCTGCACTTCTTGCGGAGTGCTAGGTACTTCTTGAAGTTCTAGCTATGCTACTCTTGCTTGAAGCTGCTAAATGTACTCAGTAAGCTTACCCACTTGGATCTCAGATGTCTCATCTTCCATCTGTGCCAGGCCTGACAAAGAGCAAAGTGCTCTAGTCACTGCCTCTCTAACCCCAATCTTCTCCACAAGAAGCTGGTCTTTTTCTTTCTGTATTTTCTCTCTGTCCTCCTCGAACTTCACTTTATTGTAATCTTTCTCTTACTGTGCAACTTGAAGTTTCTATAAGTGATCCAGGTGGATATTGGTGGCCATCCACCTATTCCACTTGGACCCCCACCATTGCTTCTTTTAGTTTTGTAGTTTTCGCACAGTTTACTATTTTTAGCAGTTTTTTGGGTCCTAAACTTCTGGAGCCGTTTTGAGGCCCTAAACAACGTTTTTTGGGGTATGTTCGCAAAATTTTATTATGATGATGAAATTTTGTGGAAAATGTTGTAGTCCTCGGATAGATATTTCCAATGGGCTATCATACGCCTAAAACGAAGATCGTATGCAAAAGTTACGACCCCGGGAATTTGATGTACCAACTTACCCAAACGGGGCCCACATGACTTTTGGCGCTTCATCTCCCAAGGTTAGGTTTTTGGATGTCTAGGACTTTTGGCGTTCCCGTTTATTGTAAAAGGGACTTCAGAGCTTCATTGTAATCATCTTCTC
>JASDQU010103731.1:101351-123047 GCA_032191745.1 Picea mariana
ATATTCTAGCTATCAGTCTTCCTTGTGCACTCTTTCTTTCCCACTTCGGCCTGCTGCCAACAAACATGCATGCAGGAAATGCAGCACGTGTAAAATAGATGCCCATGTAGAAGAGGAAGGCATGTGAGGCACACATGCAAGAAGACCTAGCCAGGATATGGTTATGGTTTTGGTAAGAGAATGTAATGGATGGTAAGCCAAAAATATGTATAAATAGGTACCTAGGAGGTCTAGGTAAGGAGTTGGTTGTTTGCGTTCGATTCAATTATTGTTGGTTGAGAGTTCTGTTGTTTAGAGGTTTGGCGTAGGAGGTCATGTTGATTGTCATTTCATCATACTGTTACTATGATCTATTTTTGTAAGTTTTTAGGTTGAGGAGATGGATGAGGGTAGATCTTGAGGGTTAGATCGTAGGCCAAGTATCCTGGTGCAATCTAGTCCACCTTACTATAAGATCTCAACTTGTTTTGATGAAGAGTTGTAATGCACGAAGCACTATATTTTGGACCTAAGATAATAGAAGATAAGAATAACCAAATAGTTGTGGATATAGCCTAGGAGGGGTGGACCATGGCAGACCATGTGTTATGTGACTTAATGTTATGTATCTTCTTGATGTTGATGATTATATGTTAGATAAACGAATGAATGAATTAGCTAGATCTGATATCTCAAATGCATGAGTAAGAATAACAATATAATAAATCTAGATGTATGAGCTAGTAATTGAATGAAGACCACAGAGGGTGAAATCACATATCCCCACTCATTCCTCGGTTGCAAGCACCTGAGCATTACAACCACCCCTAAGAACTATATCGGGTGAGACTACGAAGTGCATCCTTTGCGTTGTGTTGCCTTCTGGGTTACTAGGAGGGCCAATAATTTTAAGGAGGGTTTTGTTGGAAACCAAATAAGGATATGACTTGGGTCATCCCAAGAATGATATCCAGGAAGAAGTAGAATACCAACAGAAATGTTACTCTATATTGATTCTCCATGTCTTCTCAATACCCTTCTAAACTCAGGTCAAGGGAATTTCAAGGGTCGAACCGATGCATAGAGAAAATGGCCGAAAGAATACCTAGTTTCGACCACACATTGAGAGACCCTCTATTCCTTGGATTATACCAATAGAGAAAGGATCCAAAGGACCAAAATCATTCAAAACCAAAATTCAAGAAATTTGATATAGTTTCCAAATTGACTCGGTAAATATCACCCCCAAAAAAAAGGTTTAGGGTGCCAACAAAACTCATAAAACCAAGTAATTTCCCAATATGAAAATATGCTACAAGGAACCATACACAAGTTTCTACGACCCTCCAATAACCAAAAAACCATACACAAGATGAATTTTCCTCCAAATACCAAACCAAAAATACATATGCACCCGACTCACACCCTAAAACCAACTCAAAAAGATAGAAATTCCAAAATATTAGCTAGGAACTAAGCAAGGATATTACCAGGTTGGGTTTGGGATAACTTGTCTTCCTCCCTTAAACACATATATCTTCTCCTAGATGTCATTCCATTATCCCACCTTTCCAATTCAACCCTTTTCTGAGGAGTTCAAATCCTAGAACCAAATTAATCTGGAGCATGCAAATGAGGGGAATACTTTTCCTTTCTAACCCAAACTCCATGCTTGTAATCCACTGATTCATTCACTTAAATTTTACACTAAAACTTTTCAACAAACCCTCATATGGTATTGAATAAAATCTATCCTTGATAAAGTATGAAAAATAGGAAAACTCTTATATTGTATTGAAGAAAATCCATCCTTAACTTATGCAAAATA
Organism: Picea mariana; assembly: GCA_032191745.1. Classification (NCBI taxonomy): domain Eukaryota; kingdom Viridiplantae; phylum Streptophyta; class Pinopsida; order Pinales; family Pinaceae; genus Picea; species Picea mariana. Next base: position 103,159 of record JASDQU010103731.1, read on the forward strand.
GGCCATTGTCCATGGGAGTTATCTTTGTAGTATTTGATAGTATTATTTATTGCAACTAGCATAAATCCATTTTAACCTTGGATCCAATAACCACTGATACGGATGACAAAAAGTTGAAGTGTAAACTTGTTTATGGATTTAACATTATCGATGTTATTGGATTTGTATATGTAGAAAGAAACAATAAAAAAAATACAATAACAACAACACTACTATCCACCAGGAAAAACCCTGTTACCCTTGTCATTTCTTTGTATGAAAAATATATCATTGTATTTAGCTTATCTCCTTGGTCCATGAAGGATCCTAGATTATTAATCTCCTATTTGTGAGAGCTTTACCTTGGCTAGTTCAATTCATTTGTATATTTCTTATTCCTCCTTATATTCCTCACTCCTCACCATGATGAATAAAAATTAATGTTGTAACTATGAAAACAACCATAAATAAGGATTGTTATATAATTCCATCATCATTTTCAATGACTATTAATAATTATGAGAGGTATGTTGAACTCCTCCCAACATGGAAATGGCTCCTTTAAAATCTAAAATTCCATTATCTTTCTAATTGGGCATTCTTCTTGGCATCGATGTTGTAATGGGTGTACCTATAATGCAAGTCATTTGGGCACCCAATGTCATTGTTAGGGACCTAACCTCCCTAAACCCTCACGTAGGTAGAATAATATATTTTCCATGTAATAAAGGTCGACATTAATCAATAAGGTCTATTCAATCATGTGAACAAGTCTATTGTAAGAAGACTTAATAGAATCTTCCGCTTATAGAAAGATCTTCCTCTAGAATGTTCTTTAGAAGATATAATTAGTATAAATAAGAGTAGGAGGCATGAGAAATATTTTTCTTGAGAATTATTGTAATAGAGCGTTGCTTTGTTGGCGGTTTCTACTCCAATAGACAAGTGAACATTGCTTCCTATCAATAAAGGTGTCATTTTTGGTGTTGTGGTTCTCTACGTTTTGTTGTTCTGCTAGTATTTGTTGAAATATTTCTATTTTCTACTTATTATAATACATTTGGTACCTAACAAGTGGTATCATAGAACTTTCCTCTCCAGAAATCGTGGGAAAATTTTTTCGGGGTAGAGACGTGTACTATAGGCTTCTTTAAAGCACAAAGATCTATCGCTCATTAGGTAAACCTGTGGTGGGGAAGACTATACATAGGAAATACATATGGTTTCATGGGGTTACTTAGAAACAAATGTTTCACCTTGTTGGAAACCTTTGTAACCCCTATTGGTACCCCTCGAGTAGTACTTCATCATAAATAATCTGTACACAACCATCACTCTCACATAACATCAGGTATATCAGGAGTCCCCTAGGTCTCATGAAACGAGCTCTGGATCGGTCAATCGACCACCTGAATGCTATAGTGACACTGAGAACAACACTCAGGAAGATACTCTCTAGTACCTAGGTAATTGGGTAGTATGACTAAGGGTGCAATCAAGCCTCCTTAGTTGGTTCCCTGAGATATTGGGCCAGGTACTATTATTCAAATTTGCACGTATATCAGAGAGTTATAGCACATGGAAAACCCTTGTCTGTAGGAACCCTGAAAACCATAATCCTTGGGAAATAAATAGAATAAAAAATCAACATGCGAGATCTATTGTCATGAAACCTTGCCTTTGTTACGAGGAAAATCTCTCTATGGATAGAGGTAAACCACAACAAACGGAAATGACTGCAGAAATCAAATCCAATATCAAGTATGATATATAAACAAATATGCTAGCAAGACAAGATAAAATGCCTACCTCGTCTAGACGTTTGATGAAGTCCATCGTTGAGCACTTGAATCAAAGCAATACATCTGCAACTAGTCCTCAACAACCAAGAAACACAAGCATATGGTGATAATATATAATGTTAGCACATTCAATAACATAATCGATCAATATTCATAACAAATACGCCCATGGAATAACAATTCAAATATTCACAAGATATTAATTGGACGAGAAAATAGTATTTCTATTAAAATGTAATACGTAGAAGTGAATGAATTACAAACTTCTGTGTTGGCATGGTTCATAACCGAGAAACTAAGTTCCTTCCAGCTGGGCCTCCACCACTTCAATCCTCCACCAAAGGAAAGCTCATATAAGAGAGACAATGATGTTCTCAGTCATGTAGGGAAGATCTTGGGGGCTGAACAATGTGTTCAGACTTAAAAGGAAAAGGGGATGCAGACTCAATATGAAGTGAATAATTTCTCCAGAGTAACTTTGCTCTCAAAGTTGAATTCTTCTCCCCTTTTCCATAGCTTGGATTTGGCCTATTTGTATCCTTCAAGTGGAATGGAAGGGTCAAGTCGGAATGTTTCCAGTATGTGGAAGGTCAAGGATCATGGATCTCATGACATGACATGGAAACCTAACACCATTTTTTAATTTTGGGCACAAATCCCGATGTACACGGGCTGTAGTGGTGCAACCTATGTATACACATGATTTACTATATGTAGGGAGCATATATGTGGAAAAATAATGTTTTTGTCTCTGGGATTTGCAAAAAGGGACTTCAATTCTACATAGGGAAATGGAAAAATGCCCTTTGTGCAAGTTTGCATAGGGTGAGGCAAATATTTCTATAACACGTGCCCCTTAATGTGTGAGGTAAAAAGAGTATATGCGATGGACGAAATACATTATAAAACTAAGAAGTGGAGTAATGGGGACCCAACTAGAAGAACTAGTTGCTCATTACAATCTGTACTGACTTTGCATACATGGTTGCCAATTTCAATTACACTGCAGATCCATGTGAAAATATACCAAACAACTGTCCATGGTCATGAATAGGAAATAAAAAGGTGTCTACATGCCAAAGGCTATCATAGTCACAAACAAGGCCCAGTAAAACCAGTCTCAAAATAAAGCTGAAGATATCTGTATACAATGGAGTACAATCTGATCTCCCATGATCACTGAAGTCACATAGGTACTGATCTGATGAAAGGTAGCAACAACATAGGGAAGTTGTGACTATAAAATGATGTCTTTAAGTCTTCCTACATAATCTACGAAAAGTGAAAGTCTACATCATGTGAATAAAGTATTTGAGGTCGAACACAATGAGACTTTGTTTGATTACTGGTCATTGAGGTATATCGTTAACAAACGTGAGACAACCTAACGATAATGAAAGTAGGTATCAAGGCAGTGGGTACATTATTACAAGTGTGAATAGAGGTGTCAGGGCCAAACACTTGAAGAATATATCGATCAGGAGACATTCATGTATTCCCAAATGTTGATGGTGACAAAATCTGCCACTAATGAATGCAAGCCTCTAGGTACTCATAGGAATCTAGGTCTCTTCTCCAGAATAGATGAGTTGAATTCGATGGAAGGAGATCCAATGAAAGGAGAGAATTAAGGCATATCTCATCATTATGCATGAGATACAAATCAAGAGCTTGATGATTTGGAGGAAATTAGATGAATAACATGTTCACGAAGAAATGACCCTATGCATCTTTCATGTGTGCCATGTGCAAGTGGTACATGAAAAAGACCCTTTGAATAACATCCAATGAGGAAAACTACTGACAAAGGTGATGAAACCACCAATAGGGATAATGGAATCCAATAAATTGCATGAATCCCAATGTGTGAATAGATGTCTTACTTTCAAGCATAAGGGAAACCACCCATTCAATGACCAATGATGAAATGTCGATTGTTGGGTTCAAGGTTACCTACCCATGAGAGAAGTAGGACTAGGGTGCACAATAGGACTACAAATTCATGTGATTCTGAGACACACTGAGGGTATGGATGACATGCAAAGTCAATATTTCCAAGGCATCATCGACATTGGTTGATAGACATCCTTTGAACAAGAGCATGATACATATGGAAGACTCTGGAAGCATAGACTCAATGATGGAACTTTGAGATGATGGAGGCATCAATAAAACTCTCCATAGGGACTGGAAGATTAACTATTCAGGGGAGTAAACTCTCTGTAATGAGCTCAACTTCCTAAGGTCATGCTAAACCCAAAATTTTGATGATAAGTGGACTCAAAAAAAATTTTCTCTGTTCAAAGGCGACACGACTGTTGCCAATATAAGATAATATTCCCTTCTTGCCCATCTTTTTTTTTGTTTTTTCATAGGAAAATGAATGCTATGGTACAGAGGAGGCAAGTAAGAAAACATAGTTCCAGCAGTGGAACATACCTATGCTCAATGCAAGGAGGTGCATGAGGGAGATGGATACTTGGGGGAACGTTTCCTCCTGGGGGTGTCAATATGCAAAGGATATAAACAAGCCTTTGCTTGGTTAAGGATGCAAACTGCTGAGGAAAAAAAAATATAATGCAAAAGAGAGAACTGGAAATAGGCTCAATACTGAAAGCAATGACATGAGATGCAATTACAACAAAACGTCAAAAAATGTCCCTTTTCATAATATTAGTCTACTTGGTTTGAAAAAGGGATAAACTTGCACCAAATAGACGTCCTTTCAAATCCAATTTACGAGTGTGAAAGAGACAAGCTCACTCAGAAATATTTCTACTTTTTGAAAACGTGTCAGAAAAGATCTTAAATCAAACTCGCAATCTTTCAAATCTAATTAATGAGTGTGAAAGGGACAAATTCACTTGGCAATATTTTATATTTTTAGATGATTCAAAAAAGAGCTTAAATCAGACTCGTTTGGGAGGTTTCTAGGTGACATGTCATGGGGGAGGCCAAGGCTCCCGTGCAGGATTTCATTGAAAGGTCAGCAACTTACAGATAGCTAACACAAGCCTAGGAAAACCCAAAGCTCTTTAAGTTGAGGATGATAAAGTGCTAGCAGAGGTTAACTTATCCATAATATATTAGATAATGTCTCTTAAGGGCATAGGAGGAGGAATTGGATACCCCACAAGACCATCCCATTCAAAGGGAATATCTCTAGGAATTGGAGGGAGAGAACTCAGGAAGATAAAAAATCTCTCTTGTTCAGAAAGCATAGTATTAGAAATGCTAATGACATGGTTGAAAGACACATCACCCTCCAAAAGAAGAGTTGGATTGACCAGAGATTGCATCGATACGACTACTTCTTCAGCTGTTAGTTGAATAGGATGCGTGACAACAAGGCCAGGAGACACATCACCCTAAAAAATAGGAGTGTGGTCAGGTGATGATTGCATCAACATGATTGTCGTGTCAATCAAAGGAGAAACATAGTGTTGGGAAACCAAAGACAAATCAGAACCCAAAGGGCCCCTAGGTGAGGACCACACTTCTGGTATCCCAACAATAGCAGGACACAAACGAGTAAGGTGATCTCCTTCAAAAATAGTGCAAAGAAAATTGGGCTTACATATTATGCATCTAGGCTTCTCAATTGTATGAATTCCCCCAACATCATTCACAATGGCTGGAGACATGCTCTCAGCATGATTGGCAGAGGCTGTAGATCTCATGTCAGGATGACTCATGGAAACTAGAGTGATGTCCCCAATGTGACTTGCAGTGACTGGTTTTTGGTATTCAACATGGCACGTAGAGCTTGTCGACCAAACCCCAACCTGACTAGTAGAGGTTGGTGACGTAATTCCAGTATGACTTGCAGTGACTAGACTAATGGTGGTGGTGAGTTGTGGCATTTGAGACAAAGGTCCCCAGAAAGACTAGTTTTGAGACATTGCAGGCTAGGAAGGGTCATGGTTTACACCCTATCCTTCTCTTAAAAGGTAATATCCTCTGCCTAATTGATCCATAGAGGTTTGCATGGGAATTATCATTGAAGAAGATGCATGCAAAGAGACAAGAGTGTGATAAGGATTATTCAAGTGAGGATATATGTTTCCCCCATGTGAAGGGGTTTTGTTGGTTACTGTCTTATCTTATCTCCTTTCTGAGTGTATTGACCCAAGGTTCATGTCTATTCGGGTTTCCAACAAAGCCTCTAAAAATATTGGCCCTCCTGGTAAACCAGAAGGAAACACAACGCACAGAGTGCACTGTGTTGTCTCACCCAAGATAGTCTTAATGGGTGGCTGCAATACTCATGTGTTCACAGCCTATGATTGAGTGAGAGATCTGATAACTGTGGATTAAGAGTGCTACTGTAATTTATTAACTCATAATACTATTTAATAATATACATAGAAATATACTAACTCATTCATTCATCATATCAATATCCACTAAAATATAATAAAGACACACATGCATTCAATCACTTAACACAGATGTTATTGTGGTTCACCCCCTCTTGGGATATGTCCACAAAGATTTGGCTCTTGGCTCTTTTATTATTATTGTTCTATCATTCTAGTGTCACGTGCTTTACAATTCCCTTCAGCAGAGTCAAGATCTATTATGAGTCAGACTATTTGGCACCAAGATCCTCATCCTGCGATATAAACCTCAATATCTACCCTCTTCCCTCCTTTCTAGATCAACATATTAAAAAAATAGGTCATATAACAAAATATTACATATCGACTTGTTACTACCCTTCTCTCTATAATAACGACTAGTCTTCACATTAATCATGACCCCTTCTGATACCTAAATATCTATATTTATACGTTTCTAGCTCTTTAGCCATTACAATACATTATAAAAACCATAACCCTTATGTCATAGGTCTTCCATGCATGCACATGTGTTGTTCTTCCTTCTAGCTGTTGCTTTCCTTGTGCACGCCTTCTTTCCCAAAATCTCCTTGCTTTACGCTTTGGTCTGCTTCCAACAGGCCCCCAACACTGACATGTGGCTCATCCTGAGCCACCTAACAAAAATATTTGATCTTCCTGGTGATCGCCTGGCATTTTTCCTTGAGCTCTACTACCTATGTTTGCACTTGCATGGTCTTCTCCTTGAGTGTGTCCACTATTTGGAATACAAGTTCGTCACTGATCAATTCCATGCACTCTGCATGGGTCTATGCTATATGTGTTTTTATTTCCTCTGCCTGTGCCAGGACTTTTGCTACCCTCTCTTGAAATGGTTCCATTTGAACTTGGCACTCTTTCTTCTGTGTTTGCACAATGGTGAGTTATTCCTATAGTTTCTTCATGTCCTATTCCCCTTTGATGCACTCCATGATGGACATTGTCTTCTACCTCTGCTTGAGGTCCTGAATAGCTGTGCTTATCCTTTCTTCTTCCTTGTCCCACTTCAAGACTTTCTGATCCTCCTCTAGCTTTGTCAAAAGATGTGTTGCATTCTCGAACAAGCCAGCTGTTGTGCTAACCTATGACTCTATATCTTGTATCTACTTTACTTCTTCTTGCTTCCTTTGCTCCATTAATGCTGGTGGAGTAGTGGGTGTGAGCTGCTCACAAAAATTCCCAATCTCCTTATGATATTGATCGATTGACTACGCAATCTGATCAATCTTTTTTGATGTTGTAAGTTCATCTGTCTGCACTGTCTTTGGAATCTTCTCGTACATTCTTGTGACTTTCTTCTCCAATCCATTCCTACGCTCCCTTTCTTCTTGGGTTTCAAACTTATCCTACTCACATATTATTTCCAGCACGTCCCACTTCTCTGTTGCCTACTGCAACTAAGCTAAGTCTGTGCGTGACCAAGACTATACCTCTTGGGTAAAGCTCACCTAGAATTTGTGTAGAGCCTTGGATGGTATCCTTGGAAATACCAATTGGATTTGAATTAAGTCCATTAGGTGTGTCTGCCCCATGATCTTGTCCATGCACAACATATTGGGTGTGATGTGGAATGTTGCGCTCGGCTACGATATTGTATGAACTGTATCCCACTCTCCTTCTTCCAGTATTTCTTCTGTCTGTGATGATGATGGTCCTGTTCCCATGATGTTGACCGCCATCTGTGTTTTCTCGATCTTCTTGAGGAACTGTCACATGTCTGCTAGCTCCTCCTAAATCCTATCCATGTGGTGTGAAGCATTGTCAAAATCCTTAGCTATACAATCCTAAATCATTTGGGCTACCATCTCAGCATTATCCTCCATGATTGTGTATTCCAGAGGGGTTCTTTGCACCTTCATTTTCTTGTGTGTGCCTCCCATATGAGTCACTCATATCTTATTAAAGTCTGGTTCTTGGGGATTGGGACTTGGTGTGGTCCCTTGCGTGACCTCAATATGTTTCAGCTGTTTTTTGGATGACTACGTATTATCCTTCTTCCCCTTCTGGGTTCCCATATTCACTGTGAATTTGTTTGTTTTCTTTGTCTTTGTTTGTCCTGTTCTCCATTTCTTCGGCACTGGGAATTCTTGAGGCTGTGTTTCTCCTTGCACTGCCTCTTCTTCTGTTTTCCTTTCTGGAAAGTCTTGTGTGAGGACTGGAATCTTCAACTCGTCTTCCTAGTCTTTCATCACCATTTCAATGTCGCCATATGTGATAAAGTTGCGCATTTGTATCCACTGCTTGTTGGGGTACTTCCGCACATGTATCCACATCTCATGTCACGTGGACTTGACACTGGCGATGTCTCGTTACTGCGCAACAACCTGTGGTGTGATCCTCCACATGTTGGATATGGCTTCCTGCAGGTCACGAAGATATCCTTCGAATACAACTATGTTCATTTTCTTGTTCTTGGCATCTGACGCGATGCTAAATGATAAATAACTCACTCCATAATTCATATTGGGTTTAGTGCCGAAGAATTTTTAACTCGGTTCCTTCCATCCTATGATAGCTATCAACATTATTAGCCATGAGTAGTGAAATTTTGTTCCTAGATCCTGCGCATCCTTGTAGTCATCCAGGAATAAGTTCAAGAGATTGGTTGCCCAACTCACTATGGTTTCCTTGACGCACTTAGCTGCAACTGCGAGGACCCCAGCTGGAACTTCCTTCCTGCATCACTTTCCCAATAGCTTCCAAGCTAAGATCTCTGCACCCATTTGTGTTGTGATATCATTGATTGTCTTGATTATGATGCCTTGTGTCCCCCTATCAGTACCGTATTTCTTCTTCATCTCCTCTACAAGTGATTTTTCCTTTGTCTTATCATCGAGGAATTGTGTGGGATCCATACCTCAAGATGGAAACCCTATGATGTGAACAATAAGCTCTATGTCTATTTAGACAAGCTTGTCCAACCATGTATCCCCACCATGTGTGACTACCACAATTGTTTGACACACCCGATTGCATACTATCCTCTACCAAAGTGTGGTATATCTAACATACCTAAAATCCTTGTTTTCTCCAACCCTGTTTCCCATTGGAGTGGCTGATCAATTGGTTCCCTAGTCGGATTTATGCCCACAATCTCTATGTATACTCTCTTTTCAAATTCCAGAAACTTGTCTGTGTCTGCTACATCGTGGTCCAATTATTTTAGCTTGTCTATCTACCTTAGCAAGCCTGATTCCAATTGTACCCCATCTGGTATACGTGGTAGAATGAGGGCTATGATGGGATGCTTATGAGATGACCTAGGTACCTACTGCTTGTATTTATTCAGTGGTGGCTGGGTCGAGGTGCCAATGATGACCATTTGTACTTCAGAGTACCATTCTGGCCAACCTGTGACATCTTCTACTGTTCCCTCCAGTGGGTGGTCTGACACGGTGGTTTGAGACTTGTCTAGATTGAATGCTTCTTCCTAATTTGTAACGCTCCCCCAGTCGTCATCCAACCCACTGGTCGGGCAGATGCTACTGTGCGGAACAACATCATTCTCTTAATTGATTGATAACATGAATTTAAATCAATTGAAACACATTTGACTCAGAGTAAGCATAAGAATTACTCCTAACACAAATATTCCCTGGCATTAATAATAATTCATCTGCACAACATAATACATGATAAAATATAAGCATCATAAGCATGCAAAACATAACATTTAACATAAGTTGATACTTATCTTTGAAACTTTGGTAATTCCACCAACCACATGAGGCCTTCCATGAACATCCCAGCCTTAGACCACGCTACTTATCAAGCTCAACAGTGGGTCACCCCCGAGCTGGGACTAAGATCCACCCCAAGGCAAGGAATCCTAGGCTAGGCTGAGGTTACAGGGAAAACAACACAGAACAACTGGAAGGATTCTTCCCAAGATGCCTTCTTACGCCCACTACTCATGGATCCTCATTCCCCACATGCCTGCTCTGCCCGGGAGTATACACCTTCACAAGAATAGTCCATTTGTGCTTCACCTCCCTCTCTGGGTCTCGAAAACAAGTTGGATTAGGAAGTCTCAGAGCTCTGTAGTTGATGCTGGACTCTTTTCGGGAGAAAACCACTTCTCAACAAACTCTCTCTGGAAGAATACATGTAAAAGAGGGAGGGTTCTCTCCCAGGAACCACTTATGACCACTGCCCACAGAATCTCCTTCCCCACATGCCTGTCCCACCCTAGGAGTATACAACTTCTCTGTCACCTAGAAAATCCTTCGGCTGCTAACCTCCCTTGCCTTGGGCTTCAGCAATAGGCCAGACTAGAAATCTCCAAGCTCTGTGGCAGCTACAGGGTTCCTTCCAGGAGCTCTCTCCTTCCTTTGAGCACTCTCTCACCTGGAGAGAGTCACTCACAGGATTATTAAAACCTGCCTCTTCAATAACAATCACCTCCCTCACCTAGAGAGAGGTTACACACAGACTTAGCATGAACTTACACTTGTCAGCAAGCCATGCGTAGTCCAGTACTCTGTGACCATAATAGTCAACTGGGTATACAGTCACGGGCTTCCCAAATAGGTGACAATCACATACTTCAACCCAACCAACTTAGCAATCACAGAATAGAATCACGGTTATGGTTTTCTCAGGGACGCATGACCAACAATCCACGCAAGGGTTGACACAGGCTCGATGGTTCAGAATAGAGGGTGTACCGGCTTTCCCAAGAATCAACATAAACCTTTTCCCCAATTTCAGAATTGCACGAGGGTATCTTGCAGAGGTTATACACGACTCACGTTGAGATGGTTGATGGTGGAATGGAGGAGGAACCCCCATCACGGCTCAATTTAATAGTTTTTAACTGCATGCACTTGAGTCAACACTTGTCACCCATGAAACTGCATGTGTTCCATCAGCATGCATTCCTCCCCCTTTGGAAGTCACTTATCATTCCAAAAGAACTTAGGATAAAACATATATTTCACATGGTCTTTTTGGAATAATATTAAAATATTATTCCCAAGGACTTAAGCCCCTAGGCCTAACACTTAGCCCCTCTTCCCACCTTCCAACCCCTAATCCCTTGCCCACTCTGTGGAAGCTTAGTCCCCCATCACTCATTCATCGTGGTCAGTCTGCACGCAACGATGTTTATATTTTTATTAATGTTCTGCATGATTACATATACAAAAGCAGGCTGTTGGCCTTCAACAGTTAGGCTCTCTGGCCTAACAATCACATAAGCCCACCAGCTTATATAAACTTGGCTCACTAGCCTATAAAACATAATTAAAATTCATTTCAAAAATATGATTTACAATAGGGCTCGGCCTTGGGGACATTACAATCCCCCTCCCCTTATTTCTGCACTATCCTCAGTGCAACTTTACACTGCATCTGCAAGCTTTTCAAAATTTTCAAAAAGATGCGGGTATTCTACCTGCATAACATCTTCATGATACCATGTTGCGTCCTCAAAACCATACCAGGTCTACTGGACCTTTACAAGCCCTATAGCTTGATTCCGTAGCTATTTGTTTTTCCTGTCCAATATGCGCACATGATGCACTTCCAGGACACCTTCTGGTTCCACCTGAATCACATTCTGTTAGCGATATTTCTTGTAAGGGGGGGTTTGGATGCAAAAGGATGGGTTAAAAACCCACTTGTACTAAGTTCGGGGTGCTAACGCATCCATGATTAAATAAAATCCAAGTTTGGACGGTAGGGATCGCGGCGCCCGGATCAACGGCGTAGGTGGGATTCCAGACCCCCCCCGCCTTTCTACCTTTAAGCGGGAGGGGGGAGGGTCCGGAATCCAGGGCGCAACTCTTCAATGACCCAGATCAGTGCACCTGGATCAACGGTGATAAGAGCAATTATGGACCCCCCCACCTTTCTACCTTTAAGCGGAGGGGCGGGGTCCGGAATCGGGGGCGCAACTTTTCGACGACCGATATCTTAGCGCCCAGATCAGCGGTGCTCGCGCAACCCCGTCATTTCCAGCTACTCCGTGTTTAGACAGTGTGGACCCCTCTCCTGTCATGTCATCTTCCATAACCGCCTTTCTCCTGCTACCGTGTGTCATCCACCCACCTCCCCTCTTTGGCCCGCGTAATCCTCCTTCCTTCTCATCATCCACTCGTCGCTTACCATGTGTCCCGCTCCTTTCCACGTTAGTACCTCGCCAAGGCACAAGTCCATTATTTTTCCTCTTCCCCTTTCCGCCTATTGTCTTCCACCAGGTGCCCTCCTCTGTTGCCCCCCTCGCACCATGGAACTTTCTCCACTCCCTCATGATCCGACGCCACCACTCCTGTCATGTGCCCCATCCTTCACGATGGCCTCCACACTCATTCGCCAAGTCAGTCCGTTATTCCAGGTGGCAGCGCAAGAGGCCCTCCACGTCCCAAAGGTGCTGAGTTGGTCGGGCCATCCTCAATCCCGATGAAGCAGTTATTAAAGCGGTTGGTGGTGGTTAGACATCGCCTCCGCCTTAATGGGAAAGCACGGCAATGAATTAAAGGCACGTCGATTCGCTGTTGGAACTGTCAAGGAGTTAGATGGCGTCTGACATAAGTTGCACGATCTTTCATAGGTTGACTGTCAGAAAGCCATGCAGACGCAAAGCTTTCAATGCAGTGTCTTGATTTTGCTGTTGTTGTTGTTTTGAGTATATGAAGGAATTTTCGCCATTTTTGTATCTATCGATGGTAGAGCTAAGCTCTCGACTGTAAAGTTTCCTCAAACATTCTGGTTTCCTGGTTATGTATCTATGTTTGAGACTTCTTGGTTTATAACAAACTGTTCTCCTTTTTCATCTATGTTTCATCTCTTGCTGGAGAGTTCATGATCGAATGTTTCGTATGAATTAACACAGTTATGTTGTGATAAATGATTTATCATTTCATTGTTGTTTTCTCTGGTTTCCCGCATTTGAAAGTAAGAAGATCTTGTCTTCAGATGCATGCTCTCACAGTCTGTTAGAAGCTTGACGCCTATAGCAGACCCTTGCACCCTTCTTATGAAGTCTTCCATCTACTCACCCTTATTGCAACTCACTGTTTGAAGTTTATCAAGACCTCACTCGTTCATGCATACCCAGTCTAGTCTCAGAGTTGAGACGTCTGTTCCAAGTTTTCTTCCATTTGATCACCCCTTTTAAACAAATCGTGACATTAAACTCATGGGTGTTAGGCTCTGCTCCTGCAAGCAATCTAGGAGTGACTTCTGATGCTAACATTTCTAGCGCCGTTGCTGGGGACGAAGTTGAACATTTTCCCCGGGATTGAACGACAAAGATCAACTGATTCTGAAGGTGCATCAGATATCAGAACTTGAAGATTTCTACTGTGCACCTGGCAACTCAATTGCGACGACTCCGCTGGGGAGAACCTACTCTATCAACTGTGGCTTCGAGAGGCAGACACACAAGGTCTAATCCACACTTGCCTTTAGCTACACCAGAAGCTGACTTGGAAGCAGTGTGCAGAAAGGGAAAGAGCTCTGCGAAAGAAGTTTCCATCGCTGAAATAGGTAATACACCGTCCCCTTTTGTGAGAACTCCATTTTCTTATTCTCAGCTTCCCATTCATCCTTCCTCTGAGGTTTCCCATTTTCTGAATTTCGGGAGTGTTCTTGCCGAGTTTTCTCCTCCTGGTTCGGTATCAGAAAGAGAGATCCTTGTCACTCCCCCCTCCCTGGAGGTCGTGCCTCATCATATACCTCAATCTTCTGAAGGTTTCACCACCCCTCCTTTTGTTGCTACTACTGTGCAGAGAGAAGCATCTGCACACTCAGGTCCCTTGGCTCTCTCTCTGTTTTCTCTATTGTCTCCTCCAAGAACCTCTTTTTCGACATCTCTCGTCCATACTCCTTCTCCTCCGAGTTCTCCTCTACCTAATATTCCTATGGCTGGCGCTAATCCCCCTCTGAATAGAATGGATGCCATAGTTGCTGCTAGATATGCTCCTTTAATCCTACCACATCCTATGAATCCTCTCCCTACTGGAGACTACTTGAAGTACATGCCCAAGTTCAGTGGGGAGGGAGACATAACTACTGAGGAGCACTTGACTGCTTTTTACAGTTATGCAGACAACCTAAATATCGAAAATGAAGATGTATAGATGAGAGTCTTTGTCCAAAGCCTGGAGGGTGAGGTCAGGAAATGGTTTAGAGGACTAGCCCCCAGATCTATTGCTGGAATTGAGGCTCTGGATGGTGTTTTCCTAAGACAGTGGGGAGACAGGAAGGATTATATGTATTACATGACAGAGTTTGGGGCTCTGAAGAAAATGGATGGAGAGTCTGTCTCTGACTTCTCCAAAAGATTCAATAAAATGTACAACAAGATTCCTGCAGAGATTAAACCCTCAGAGGCCTCTGCTCAAATTTCCTATGCTGACGCATTTGACCCTAATTTCTGTCTCTTATTAAGAGAAAGAAGAGCCACCTCCTTAGCTCAGATGAAATATGCAACTATAGAAGTGGAATCAAACATACTAGCAACTAACAGACTGAGAAACCAGGCCGACACAGACAGAAGAAAGGAAAAGTCGGAAGGCTCAACTTCCAGCCCATCACTGCCCCACCCTCAAGTAAATGAGTTGACCCAAGTAATGAACTTCCTCAAAGAGGAGGTGGAAAGATTGAAGGTGGAAAGGAAGAAAATGTGTAAGGGCCCTCAGAACACCGAAAATAAAGGGGGTTTCAGGAGGCCAAATAATATTTCTCCCCCGACTATGCATAGAGAAAGAGGAAGAGACAGAGAAGACCAGAGAATTCAGGCTCCCTTTCAAAACCATTTGGTCGCTGATGAAGAAGAAAGGGAAACAAATGAGCCTGATTCTAAAATCCACTGCTTAGAAGACACTCCTCCTTTTCCTCATCTCACTTAGACTGCTTATGAAGAATCTCTCATGGATGGTCAACTAAATGAATTGAGCAAGGGAGATAAAGCTAGTGGCGGTTGAGGCAGGTACAAACTGAGGTCTGACAAAAGGATAGCAGCACCTGATGTTCCTGAGCAATCCAATAGAATAGAGAAACCTGCTAATTAAGTAGCAGACGCCCATAGAGGTAAGAGGGCTCAACCTCTCTCTCCCATTGTCCATAATCATGTTCATAAAATTAGAGAAATCCCAAAGCCTATGTCTTCTTTCAATTTTGAACATGAGATTCAAAAGATCGGAATTCCTGTGCCACTCACTGAGTTAAATAAACATGGGGAATTCAAAAAATGCTTCTCTGAGCTGTTGAAGTCCGAAGCCTTATACCCTCTCACAGACTCCATAAACCTCCAAGATGAAAGGCCTGCAGTTGTCCTAGGTCCCATGTTAGAAGACAGAGATGATTCATCCCCTCCCTTCTACACATCCCTGAACATACATGACAAAGTGCTGCATAATTGCCTTATGGATTCAGGGGCCTCTCACAACCTCATGCCCAAAACTGTCATGGAAGAGTTGGGACTATAAGCCACCCAATCCTATCATGACCTCTATTCTTTCGACTCCAGGAGGGTTCAGTGTTTGGGAGTCATCAAGGACCTAGTAGTTTCCCTATTTCAGCTGCCCATTAAAAGTATGGTCATGGATATTGTGGTAGCTGAAGTCCCCCCTAAGTTCGGCATGTTGTTGTCAAGGTCTTGGATTAAGAGACTTGGAGGGACGTTATAGATGGATCTCACATATGCCACCATTCTAGTCTTTGGAGGGGAACATAGGAGACTGTACAGAGAAGCCCAACTGGCCTATATAATCAATGATGAAGCCAACCCCACCAATCATCCTATCTATGCCTTGGACACTGATTTAGGCTCCAATTTACTACAGATCACCCACACCCCTGAGGCTCCTTTACAGATTGGAAAGAAACCCATTCTTAATCAGGAGACACCCCCTCCAACCACCTCTGTTTGGAAGATGTTCTTTGACGGAGCTTCCTCCAGTATGGGTGCAGGTGCCAGAGTGATATTCATATCATCCTATCGAGAGAACATATCTCTGTCATACAAGATGGAATTCGAAACCACCAATAACGTGGCAGAATATGATGCTCTGGTTCTAGGATTAAGAGCTTCCAAGGAAATAGGAATTAAAGAGATGGCTGTGTTTGGAGATGCAGAGTTGATCGTTCAACAGGTAAAAAATGTTTATCAGGCTAAGCATCCTCGACTCAAGAATTACAAAAACGAGGTTTGGGACCTAGTTAATAATTTCTTCCTGGCTTTTAACATCTCTTTCATTCCAAGGGAAGAAAATTCTCCAGCCGACTTTTTATATTTCACAGCTAGTGTGCTCAAAGTACCTGCGTTGCCCACTGTTGGATCCGATGTTGAAATAAGGTATAAACCCTTTGTACCAGACAATGTCAAGCATTGGAAGGTATTTGAGGATGATCAGAAGATTGAAAGGTTTCTTCAATCCGTTGATAACTTTTCTGCATTGCACATAGATGAGGAGCCTGACACCGAAGGAGAGCTTGACCATCACCCTGGGGAGTTTTTGAATAAAATTGTTGATCACCAGATCATTCAGCTACCGAGCAATTACATTCCAAAAGGACTAATCCCATTAGAAATATTGTTCGATGGAAATGATGTGGCAGTAAAGGGTATAGTTTCAGGTGATGATGCTGACACAGCTGAGTGCAACATAGGCACACCTGAGGAGCCTAAACTGGTCAAGTTGTCAAGGAGCTTGACTGAGGAGCAGAGAGATGGATATACTAAGCTGCTGAAGGAGTTTTCTGATGTGTTTGCATGGACCTACGAAGACCTCAAAACGTATGACACATCAGTCATCGAGCACAAAATCCCACTGAAAGAAGAGGCTAAGCCATTCAAGCAGAAGCTGAGACAAATAAATCCCATGTTGCTACCTGTCATGGAGAAAGAGGTAAAGAAGTTGCTGGATGCCCAGATCATTGTCCCCTTGAGATATTGTGAATGGGTAGCCAATCTGGTCCCAGTGAGAAAGAAAAGTGGGGAAATCAGACTCTGCGTTGATTTCAGGAACCTGAATAGAAGTTCCAGAAAGGACAATTATCCCCTGCCCAACATGGAACACATATTGCAGAGGGTCACTAGTGCATCCAGGATATCCATGATTGATGGCTTCTTCAGATACAATCAGATAGTAGTCATGCCCGAGGACAGAGAAAAAAAAGCCTTCACCACTCCTTGGGGCACATTCATGTATGCCAAAATGCCTTTCGGACTGATGAATGCAGGAGCAACATTTCAGTGGGCCATCGACATAGCCTTCATCAGGGAGAAGGACCAGTTTGTGGTGATATATCTGGATGACATCACAGTCTTCTCTAAGACTGATAAAGAGCACTGTTGCCACTTAAAAAGAGTTTTCCTGAAGTGTCGGAGGTATGGCCTATCTTTAAACTCCAAGAAATCACTGTTTTCTGTGCAGGAGGGAAAGATGTTAGGTCACATAGTGTCAGGAGAAGGAGTAAGGATTGACCCAAGCAGGGTGGAAGCAATTCAGGCCCTATCACTTCCCAGGTCTAATAAGGAGTTTCAGGAATTTTTGGGGGAAGGTTAACTTTCTGAGGAGATTCGTCTCGAACTTTGTTGAGCTGGTGAAACATATCACAACCATGCTCAGGAAGGGCCATGAAATAAAATGGACTGTTGAACCTAGGGAATCTTTTACGCAAATAAAGAAATCATTGACTGAGGCACCTGTGTTAATCAGTCCTGATTATTCTAAAGATTTCCTGATTTTCTCATTTGCTTCTGATGACTCGGTAGCAGCAGTCTTGTTGCAGAAAAACGATCAAGGATGAGAGAAACCTATTGCTTTCTATAGCAAGGCGTTGAGAGATGCTGAGCTCCGGTACAAGATCATGGAGAAGCAAGCCTATGCATTGGTGAAAGTTATCAAAGATTTCAGGATCTATGTTTTTCACTCAAAGATCACTGCATATGTCCCTTCAACCTCTGTGAAGGACATTCTTATACAGCCTGGCATAGACAGGAGAAGGGGTAAATGGATCGCCAAGATCCTGGAATTTGACCTGGAGATTAAGCCCACCAAGTTGATAAAGGGGCAAGGTTTGGCCAAGTTGCTGGCTTAATCCAATTGCAAGACTTTAGGGATTAACTTCATCAATGAGCAGGCTGAGTCATCCAGCAGCAGTTCTTAGATCATCATACCTTTAGCAGCATGTCCCTGGTACAAGGATATCTTGTATTTTCTGCAAGAATTAAATCCCTTTGACGAATTAGGAAAGAGTAGAGCTAGAGCGTTGAAGCTCAAAGTGGTTAGGTATTGTCTCATTGACCGAGACTTGTATTAGAGAGACCCTCTAGGGATACTGTTAAGATATTTAGACCCGCTGCAAGCCCAAAAGGTGATGTTCGATTTCCATAGCAGTCTCTGTGGAGGTCATCATTTTTGGAAGACTACATCCCACAAAATCCTCCAGGCTGGGTATTATTGGCCTACTTTGTTTTTTGATGTTTGCAGTGAAGTCAGGGCTTGCATCAAATGCCAGAAATTCTCAGGTAAACAGCAACTCAAATCTCTGCCATTAAATCCTGTAGTAGTTTCAGCACCCTTTCAGCAGTGGGGATTGGATTTCATCGGAGAGATTCATCCTCCCTCAAGTGGCCAACATAGATGGATCCTCACTGCGACTGATTATTTCACCAAGTGGATAGAGGCTATCCCCACCAGGAGCACTTCTCACAAAGTAATCATCAGCCTCTTGGAAGACATCATAGCCAGGTTTGGTTGCCCAAGCAGGATTGTCACTGACAATGCCTCCCCCTTCAGGTCTGAGCCCCTGATCAAATTTTGTGAACAATTTGGGATTTCATTGGTTCACTCTACTCCATACTACCCTCAAGGAAACAGAATGGTGAAGTCCTCCAATAAAATCCTAATCAAGCTCATCAAAAATCTACTGGAGGACAATCAGAGGGCATGGGACTCAAAGCTCAAATTTTCCCTTTGGGCTGATCGGATAACAACAAAGAAATCCCTGGGTCTCTCACCTTTCCAACTTGTTTATGGAATAGAGACCATTTTCCCCACTCAGCTCGCCTTACCTGTGGCAAATCTCCTCTAGGACTTTGAAGGAGAACCAAACCACGTGATCAGAAGGATTCATCAAATGGTGGAGGTGCAGTAGATCAGAGAACAGGTCATAGATAGAGCCTACAATCATCAACAAAAGATCAATTAGGCTTTTGACAGGAAGAACAGAAAGAAGGAATTCAAGCAAGGTGATCTGGTACTCAAGTGGGACACACCAATGCAGGACAAGGGAAAACACAGTAAATTTGATGCCCTCTGGTTTGGGCCTTTCAATATCCTTGAAGTATTTGCAAACAACACATACAGGTTGTAGGATCTGGAAGGCAAATAAATTTTTAGTGGCCCAGTGAATGGGCACTTCTTGAAAAAATGTTTTATGTGAGCCACAATTGGCTCTTTTTGTTTTGTTTTGTACATATCGTTTCTGTTTTTGTTTTTCGGACTAATAAATGACTCCATATCCCAACAGCAAGGCACTAAATCTGCAAAATGTTCTTAGAGCATCACAGGGACGACTCTATCCCCCATGGAGCTAATGTTAGCGATATTTCTTGTAAGGGGGGGTTTGGATGCGAAAGGATGGGTTAAAAACCCACTTGTCCTAAGTTCGGGGTGCTAACGTGCCCATGATTAAATAAAAGCCAATTTTGGATGGCAGGGATCGTGGCGCCCAGATCAACGACACAGGTGGGATTCTGAACCCCCCTGCCTTT
>JASDQU010103731.1:131000-153637 GCA_032191745.1 Picea mariana
TATTATGAGTTTTAGAATTTAACAACTAGATAAATTCTATTTTATTTTATTTTCTATAAATATTGTTTAAAATTATAGTGATAATTAATATTGTGTAATCATAATAACAATTATTATTTTTATTAAATTGTTTTACTTTTATTGTAGTGAGTTAAGTTAAGTTAAATTTGTAACAGAAGAATATTTTATCATTTTAGGTTGTTAAGATAAATATAGAGTTGGAATATTCATTTGCAATGTCAAAATTGTGAAGATTTTTAGAATAAAATAATTTTATTCAAAGAAGATGGGGGCTTTGTAGTTAGGGTTTCCCTAGTTGCATCCTTGGTCGTAGGTGTCTCGCTCTTCTTCTTCTTATTGTTGTGTCTCCCTTTGCTTTCCCCTCTGGCTTGATGGAGAGTGGGAGTTTCTTCCTAGTGGTGGTCGTGCTTCCTTTGGAGCGGATCTAAACTTATTTTTGTTTCTTCCAGTATGTTGTTTGGCGGACGTGCTCTCCCTGGAGCGGATATGGTCTTGTGCTTCTTTCGGTGTGCGGCTATGGATGTGGGTGTGTCGTGCATGCCTTGTGGGTTGTTGTTTTGCATGCTCGGTGAGAAGCTTGGTGGTCGCGTCTCTAGTGTGGAACTGTTTTGTATGGGGTTTGCAGCCATGCTTGTGGGTGCATCGTCCGGTGCTTTTATTTCCTGGATTGTTAAACTCAAATCTGTGTTTTTGGTGCCCGATCCGTCGTCTGCAGGTTTCTGGTCAATTTTTTCTTCAACCTTTAGTGTGCGCGAAAGTTTTCGGAGGTTTTCTTTGGGGTTGGAACTCACCAATCAATCCTTGCAGGTATGTTCAGTGCTTGATGCAATGCCAAGGTTTTCTCGGTGGTCTTGGTGGCTGGGGATCCCTGCGTCCCCCTCTAGTCTGTGTTGTGGAGTGGAGGTTGGGGTTTATGTTTCTTTGTCAGGATTTGAATCAGAGCTTTGAGGTCCTTCTTTTACGGGCGTGCAATGTTGATTTTTTGGGGATGGATTCAACACTTTGAGGTTTATTTAAGGTGTGCGGTTTTGGTTTCCTCTTCCATGGTTGTTGGTTCACCTGTTGTCCCTCTGGATCCATATTTTGAGGCGTTTTTTTTGGTTGCTCTGACATGGTCTATCCAGGTTCTCTTTTGTTTTTCTTCTTCTGTCGTTTTCTTGGCTTAGATTGGTGGCTATGCTCTTTGTAACCTTCATTTTTACTGGGGCTGCTTAGAGGGCCATGTTTATTGCATTTTACTTCTTCTGGGGGTTGAAAGCTATTTTAGACTAAATGGGTGCTCTCTGTATACATTGTTCAGAATGTAATTTTTATTTCTCTTAATAAAAATTAGGTTTTTTTCCTTTAAAAAAAAAATGTCAAAATTGTGAAAAATTGTTTTTGAAAATTAATTTATTATCATTAAAATTAAAATTAGTTAAATTATCAAACAAAATTCCATTTACTATAAAATTAGTTATATCAAGTTAATTAAAAAGTTGTCAATTTTTCAATTCATTGCACTAGAAGGAAAATATCAAGTTAAGTTAATTCATGAATTAAAGAAAGATTAAATGAATTCCAATAAAATTGTTTTTTAAGGAACTGAAAGATATATTATATAAAAGATGCCGAGTAGCAAAATCAAAAGCCTAATACAAAATAAAGTATAGAGTCAATAGATCAAACTCTTCGTGGCCAAAATTGCAAATATATCCTTTGAGAAGTATTCACCAAATGACTACAATATTTCTTTACATATTATCCTAACAAAAAAAGTGTTCTGATGTAAAAATTGTTCTGAAGTACATCACTTGTTAGATGAGGCACTATCTTGTATTCCGGTTTGTAGTGGAGAATCTTCTTCTACCTCCATAGGAGCAGCTTCATATTTCACTTAACCAATCTCCGAGTTCCCTTGACGAGAGTTTGCAGAAACTTGATTAGCAGATAATAGCGGGTAAGGAAGGACTGTATAGGTTGTGACGGGAGCATATTTCTTAAAGATTGACACTATGTTTCCGAGCTTTCAATTCTCTGGGTAAGGAGTTGTTCCACATTTCCAAGATTAACAGTTAACTGCTGAATGATTGATCGATTTGCTTCAATGATATCTTCATGCCTTCTTAGAATTTGAAGGAACTCTCTCCATTAGGGCTCCATTACTTTGCTGAAAAAGATACCCCAGTTACTATTATATCCTGACCTCACACCCGAATTGTAACCACTAATGAAGTTCCAGATAGGAGTAATGTTGTTGCTTGCAGAGGAGGACCATAGGAAACCAGTGGTTCTGATGTCGAAGCTAATAGAGAGAGTAACAATAAAACCTATTCGCTCGGATCACAGGGAACTAGCAATTCCAAAGTCGAAGTTGGTAGAGAAAGGATCYAAAAAACCCAAACGCTCCTTCCAAAGAGCAAGCCAAATAACAGAAAGGGAAGGAACTACATATTCCTTTGAAACTATGCAATTACTACCATACCGAGACTTGAGAGCCACGGGATTCGCACGCCAGACTAGAGAAGCCTTAGACTCATTTAAAGGAATTTCATAACAAGGGAGCGAATCATTTCCAATACATGAATCCTTGAATGTATCAAGGCTTTCCCAATTATTGCTGGTCACTACATGGAAGATAGCCAAGTTCAAGATCTCAGAATGTCGAGTGACATAGACATTCACCCCGGAAAGGAAGAAATCAGGGCAAGGAAGACTAAAACTGCCATTAATTTTCTTACCCYTGGAGAATGGGTTTCAAATGAAAACAATCACAGAAAGAAAACCAATTTCAATATTAACTAAATTAAAGGGAGACCCAACAAACTGGGGAAGATTTGCACCAATATGGTCAAACAAATTGCACCATCATTCCAAAAGGAAATTGAAGGGATTTAACCAGACAAACTAGTAAAGGCTAGGCCATGGAGGACAAACATACCATAGAATTCCCAGACTGTCGACGACAGCCTCCACCATGCATTGAAAAGGAATGACACATATATAATCAAACCAATTGCACCAGCATTCTGAAAGGAAAATGAGGGAATTTAACCAGAAAAATGGATAAAGGATAGGCCACGAAGGGAAACCATACCACAATAAACCCAGACAATCGACAACGACCTCCGCCATGCACAGGGAGAAAACCAATCCGCACTGAGAAAAACCTTGAAGAATGAAGACCCGAGAACCATCCATCACCTCAAGATAGTGGAGCTCACACAAACTGGCAGTAATGAAACCATTAATTCAGAGGAGAGAATCAAAGGAGGGACGGTCGAAAAAACACGTTATCCAAATCTCCATCTGCCACCCTTTTGGAGAATTTTGATCAAAACCCATATACTAAGGTAAGTGGAGGAAATCCAAATCTCCATTTATTTCAATGACACCTTCAGCTAAAGTGGTGCCATGCTTAGTACACTTGTCTGCAACAGAATTGTGCACTCGAAGAATATGAAAGGCTTTATAATCAAAATCATTGAGAAAGTTTATGGTGTGTGATAACACTCTGGGGAGGGTTTTAATCTCAGGGAGGGATCGATCGATTGATTATTTCCCTGATGACAATCATGGAGTCTCCCAGGATAATGCTCTTTCGGAGACTATTGGCTTTACTGAGCTTGAGACATTTCATAAGGCATATGTTTGAACCAAGTTGCCTGTTACATTTTCAAGTCCCCACGAAAATTTAAATAGAATTTTTTCTCCCTTTTAACATATTGTGGTAAAATATTATGTTTTCTCTATTAAACCCCATCCCTGTGTTGTTCCTGCACTCCCATCCATCAAAGAAAAAAAAAGACAGGAGAATGTTGTTAGGAAAGCCACTCTTGAATTTCAATGTTGGATAGTCTTATTGCCTATTTCGTAATTTTAGTGCCATAGCTTTAATCAAGAAGAAGAGATGTCCCTAGCTTTAACTTTTCCATCCAGCTCTGTTCACAAACATCAAGAACCAGATCCATTCCTTTGAATCTTCTTTGCATATATTCTATCAATAAGGAGAGAGATTTAGTAGTCGCGTGCCTAAGGGATTTCTTTTCTTCCTGAAAGATGGCTATGTTGTGAGATATCCAAATGCACCAGCAGACAATTTTTGGTAGGACAGCCCAGGTCCTTTTAAAGCTGGTTTTTTTTTATGAAAATTGCCTTGATATCTATTGCACCAGTGAGTGAAAATATCTGAGATATCAATATGCCAATTGAATATAAACTTAAGAATGTATAATACAAACAACCATACCTCCTTCGTGAAACTACATTCCACAAAAATTTGATGAGAAGACTCTTCCTTGGATAGGCATGGGTTGCAGCGAGACGAGCATGCAATGCCACGCTTGCTTAGTTTTTCAGACATCAACACTTTCTTGTGGGAAAGTAACCAACTGAAGAAGTTTATCTTTGGGAGATAGTCATTATTCCATATGTTCATCCACACGCTAGAGCTAGGGAAGGAGATCATTGGTTTTAATGAGTGGTATCCGTTGTTCATTGTAAAACAAGAGCCCTTCCAACCACGAGTGTTAATCTTCCTTCGTTACTAGGGAGTGCAACCATGAAGAGATAGGAGGAGCGAATGATAGAGGGGAGATAAGGGAGCTGGCAGCTGAAAATATTTCCAGCCAATCCATTCATTAGTAGAAGGACTCCACTCAAAAATATCAAACAACATTTTGAAACCGTTACCTTGCATCCATATTCAGAGTGGATCCAGGTCGAAGCGCTTTTCCGGGATGTCATTTTCCATTATTTTGTCTTCCCATAATCCTATCCATCATCTGTTGCCCAGAATCCAGGAGATGTACTCACAAAAGGAAGATTGAACAACAGTTATTAATCTAAATATTGGGAACCCTTGTTGGATTTCGGGAGGATTTCAAGGTATCTCTGTCGAGGACCAGAGAAGTATTTGCTAACTAGAGTGGTTTTCCACTATGCATCATGACCTAAAATGAGCCTCCACGCCATTTTCATCCCTATATGCTTTTTCATTATCTCAAAGTCATGGATTCCTAGGCCAACTTTGTTTTTTGGAATGATAACCTTGTTCCAATTAACTAGGTGAAAAAATTATTGATTTCCTTTTCCTCCTTGCCAGAGAAATTCTCTGAGTTTTTTAGATAGCAGTTCAATGATCATTTTTGGAGCAGGCAAGGTGAAGAATTGATAGATCGGAAGAGCAGAAAGAATATATTTTATTAAAATGATCCGACAAGCTGGGTTAATCCATTGAGTGCCCCAATGAGAAAACTTTTGATTTATCTTTTCTACAACAAGTAGTCACTCCTAAGAAGTTGAACCTTTTAACGAAATTGGAATGCCCAAGTACCGGAAAGAGGCCCATTTATCAATTAATGGGAAGTGAAACATCTTGGAGATGGCATGATACGGATTTAATGAGCAGAACGAAATGAATATAGATTATTATTATTCTCAACACAAAAACACAAGGATAACAGAGATACAGTAAAACGGGTTTCTATTCAATAAGAAAATGTGTTGAAACTGTAAAATGCAGCGGAAAACAAGCTTGCTAGAATGGTGGTTGCTTATCTGTGAAAAGAGATGTGACGGTTGTGTTCGTTCACAAGAAGATGGTTACAATGAGGCTCTCCAAGCCTTTTTACAATAAACAGGAATGCCAAAACCCTGGACATCCAAAAACCTAACCCTAAGAGATGAAGCGCCAAAAGTCATGTGGGCCCCGTTGGGGTAAGTTAGTACATCAACTTCCTGGGGTCGTAACTTTTGCATACAATCTTCGTTTTAGGTGCACAATAGCCCGTTGGAAAGGTATATTCGAGGAATACACATGGTTCCAACAAACTCGAACTTTATTAACAATTTGATTGTGGTGAGCCCTAAAAACATTGTTTAGGGCCTCAAAACGGCCCCAAAAGTCAGGGACCCGAAAACTAGGAAAAAACTATCAAACTGGAAAATTGCCAAAATGAGCCAGTTGGAATAGGTGTGAGGCCACCGACGTCCATCTAGATCAAGGCACCCAGCTCTTGAGAGGAAAAATTCCAGCCCATAATTTGGCATTTTATGTGGTTGGTATCACCCCCTAAAGCATCAAGAAAGGAATCCAACACTGATTTGAGCCACTGGGGTCTGGAGCTCCTAACACATATAGCAAGGCATTCCTCTGTGAAGGACATGTCTGGAGTACCTCCAGAGCCGACATCGCACAAGGGGTTTGACCCAGGTCCTCAACAATAAAGTAATTTTGGGCAGCTCTAGCATTTGGATTGTGGGTAGAGCACTTGAGTACTCCTTTTGAAATACGAGGTGGCGGCTCTATCATTTGGATTTTGGATAGAGCGCTTGAGTACTCCTTTCGAAATATGAGGCGATGGCTCTGGCTTTTCGATCTATAAAGTTGTCTCCGAAGGGGGAGGAGGAGATTATAAACCGGGTACAGTCTGTGAAGAATTGTAATCGTGAGACCGGGTGACTACATTAACCTGAGAATTGACCATATTGATACACAAATGATCATCGTCTTGTGACAGTGGGTTTTGACTTCCATTATCCACATTTATGGCATTTGAGGAGCTTGAGGCCATATGTTGGTTATGTGGGAAAGGATTTGTCAGCACGGCAGGCGGTAGATATAAGATCCTCGCAGCTTCTAAAAGTTTGGGGCATAAATGAGTAAGATGATTGTTTGTACAAAGATTACAGGGAACTTTCACCTTACGCCTTTCTTTCTTGCCCTCACCAGCATTTTATTTGTCTTCTCATTATTGCCATTGTCATCGGGTTTGTTATTATTCTTCCCACCCTTACGATTATTATTGTGTCCTTTCTTCTTATTCCCTCATGGTTGTTGGTTACCATTTGGGTCGATCGACGATTGCATGGAATGTACATTCGTCGATTGAGTGGAATTGGAAGACACAGACAAAGTTGGCCCTCCTGCAAACTGGTTTAGAGACAACTCTTTCAAATGTCTTGTCACCGAGCCTGCGGATTTCACATTGGTGGAGCCTACAATGTCATCGGCATGAGGTCCAGGATTTTGTCTAGGGTCATAGGTTGACCTCAGTGCATCTAAAAGAATGTGGTATAACATTCTAGACTGAGCATATATAAGATTTAACTGTTGGAATTTGAATATTACTTCTTTCTCGGACGTAACCCTGGATGTAGCAACATCCTTCAAGATAGGAGGTTGCAAAGACTTGAGGAACCACTCTACAAGAAAGTCTGAGGGTATGCAGGTCTTAATCAACCTCTTCCGTCTATGCCACTCCTGGATGTGATCCGAGATATGATTTTTTGTGTCCTGGCGTAAATTCGACAGAATTTCTAGGCCAACATCGTAACAAATTGGCAATTGGAAGTGGTTAAGGAAGACTAGAACCATCTGACTAAAGGTCCCATATGCCCCCCTAGGTAGCTCGATATACCATTTCGCAACAACCCCAATGAGGGTGTGTTGAAATAATCTTAACCGAATGGAATCATTGTTATAGCAAGATTTGCCTCACCATTGTTATCTTGCACAGAGGGTCTTTTTCCATTTCCCTATGCAGACTTATCATCCCTTTTTGATGAATCCAGAGCTAAAAATATACATTTTTCCACATATATTCTCCCTATCAGTTATACAAGATGCGTATATGTTTGTTGCTACACTACAACTCGCATATATCGGGATTTGTGCCAAAAAATACAAAATGAGGTCGGGTTTCCATGTCACGACAGAAGGTCTCTGATCCTTGGCCTTCCATATACTGGAAACATTTTGACTCGGCCCTTAAGTTGCATTCTGAAAGCTATAAGAGCACAATTTCAAGCTATGGAAAAGAGAAGAAAGCATTCAACTTTGAGAGCAAAGTTACTCTGGATAAATTAGTTCATATTGAGTCTGCATCCCTTTGTCCCTCGAGTCTGAACACAGTGTTCAGCCCTCAAGATCTTTCCCTACTGTTGAGAGGACCTCATTGCCTCTTTCCTATGAGCTTGTCGTTGGTGGAGGATTGAAGTGGTTGAGGCCCAGTTGGAAGAAACTTGGTTTCTTGGTTTCGAACCGTGCCGACACGGAAGTCCGTAATGTTGTCACTTCTGCTCATCAATTATTAATAGAAATACTCCTTTCCTGTCCTATTGGTAACTTGCAAATATATGATTATTATCCATGGGCGTGTTTGTAATGTTTATTAATGGATTATTCTATTTGATGTGCTAACCCCCTTTATATTATCACTATGTACTTTCTCTGCTTGTTTGTCGAGAACTTCTTGCAGGTATAAAGCTTTGGGTCAAAGTGCTCAACGGTGGAACATCATCAAACGTTGGATCAAGGTAGGCCTCTTCCTTGTATTGCACATTAATTTATATAGCATATGTTGGAATTGAGTTCATTTCTGCAGTCATACCTATCTGTTGTGGTTTACCCTTGACCATAGAGATTTTTTCCCTTGTAACAATCGTCATTAAGGGAATTCGAAGAGCACCATAGGTGAAAGGTGGTGACGTGATCACCGGAATCCTCGCCATTCTTACCCTCAAATTTTGGAATATCCGAAGGAAGCTTGGTGGGGACAGGGGGCCATGTAGGATCATGACACACAGGGTCGTTCATCAACTTAGACAAGTATGGAAGATTAAGCATGGCCAGAAAAGGGAGACGGGGTTGCAACATTTGGCCCCAAGCTCCCTCGAAAGATTGTGTTTGAAGAACTGCAGCCCATCCAGAGTTCTGGTAAGAACCATGGCCCTGTCCGATATTGTAAGACGCTCCTGCAACCCTCCTCTAGGATTATTCATAAGAGGTTGGTTGGGCATCATTCCAGTAGGAATGTTCTGATGGGGGTTATAAAAATTGCTCCCAACCAGAGTGGCTCCGGGTTGGGGGTTACCCAAGGTGTGAAACTGACCTCCTCTGGGTGTGAATCTGGAGGATAAAGGTGGATTTGTCATGCCAAACGTGTTGGTCAGAATCGGCACTAAGGAGGTGAGGGTGTAGGATGGAACTTGAGTTGAAGCTTATCCGCCATGTTGATTTCTCCACCCAGAAGCAAGAGGGTTAGACCCGGGGTTAAAACAGGGAATGCCTCCCATAGTAGGAGTCATTTGAGGGATCTAAGAGCCAAAAAACGAGAATGGAGTATAAGGAGGAGTTGTGCCCCCAAGTCTAATGCTAGCATTAGGGCCAGCAGCTGGGATGGAGTTTGAAAACTGCGAAGTAAAATTCATCATACCCTAGGAAAAAGGACTAGAGGCCATAGGGATGGACTGAACATTATAGCCCGGTGAGTGGCCAAGAGACCCAAATGGGTTCATGGAAATAGATTGATCATTCACTATAGGATGGTCAGTATTGATGATAGGTGCATATGGAACTACAACCATTTTGGTTGCAGGAGTTGAAGGGGTACCATTAACTATAGTAGGTGTGGGAGTAGAAGGGTTCCCAGTATTATGATGACTCAGTTTAGTACTCATCCTTGTAGAATCATGAGTCTGAAAAATGGAGGTGTGTGTACCACATCTAATAACTCTATGCCTTTTAGAAGGCAAAGACTCAAAATCTGATGGTAACTGTAACAAGCGGAGGGACCGGCGGGGAGGTTGGTCCAACTCCACGATGACTTAAGACTCAAGATACAAAAATAAATCCTAAGTCCAACTAGTAATCAAAGAGCTCGCCAAAAAATAATTAAACAACCAATATCCACGCAAACGGGATAAAGTGGTTGAAAGGGGCCTCTCTCCCTAAAGTAGGTATGTCTCTCCCAAGAGGGGCCTGAGACTCCTTGCTAAAGATAGTGGGTAATAGAATCAGTTATAAGGGCCCTTGTAGGATTAACAATCATTCGGTCAGATCCCCCCAGAGAGGTAATCCTCCATAAAGGTTGTGTGTTGTCCGACCCTTATCTAACCCAAGGTACCTGCAAAATAACCACTGCAAGTAACATATGTGGCACCTAAGTCAAGCAACTAAGCAACCACTATATAATCGATGCACAGGTGAGCAGTCGTAAGTCAGATCCACCATATGGGTAGGGTAGCAAATCTTGAAACCTTGAAAGTACCACCTCTCATAGAGATAAGGGCACTAGAAAGATCCCCGGAAAGATCTATGACGCTAAGAAGGTATCGGGGGGATATCCCTTCAAAACCTCGCATGACCTCGTGATTAACTCTGGTGTAAGCGGAGCCTCCTGATATTACCGATTATACAATGGATTTCTCCACTCCCTTAGTCAGACACATATGTTGATTTAATAGCCTTGGAGAAGTTTACTCACAAAATCCTATTCCAAGGAACTAATTCCTAAGCTAGTTTGTTCACCCTAGAAATTAAAATCGTTACTAACCAATTTTAAATTATAGCATTAATTTTAATGGTTGTGCTGACTCAAAAGGTATGGTGGTGAAACTAGTGATTTTATGACTCAGCAAGTAAAGTAAATATGAATACAATGTGAAGTCCTAACTTCAATTTTCAATGAATGATATGCTTCTTAAACAATGCAATTTTCAATTCAATTATGCAATTCTGAATAAAAATGCAATCTTTATTTACATGCACTAAGCTAAATGACAAAGACTCCAAAGATCAAAATGCCAATCAACGTAAAATGCCTAATATTTTTGTATTTTCAATATAAGAAAAATGAAAATGCATGGACTGAACAGCAGCTTGATATATAAAGACTCTATTGTGTATAGAAATGGACAACTCAAGTAGGATACCAAGGATCAAAACACCCAGCCCAATGTACAATGACAATCAAAATGAAAAGATGACGAAAAAGGCTCCGCCCAAAATTTCAACCAAAGTCAGGTTTCCTGTCATCCCACAGACACTTAACAGTCACTACAGAGAACCAAGAAGACTTAGCAATCATCAAAACCTACCCAGTAACTACCAAACCCAGCAAAAAAGCAAAAGAGGATGATGTACGCGACTATTCAAGGGAAAATCACGTATGTACGGAGCTTGCAGAAGGACAACACGCGTATATACGCGACTGTCAAGAAAAAACCAGTGTATATGTTTCAAAAACACAGTTAGGCAAAGGAGAAGGCTGAAAGACTCAGACCCAGAGTGAACAAAGGTTGTCAAGCAATGATACGACAAGAAACACAATATGAACAAGAGAAATCTAAAGAGAAAAAAACTCCAAAGCCTAAGAAAGAAGATTCAATCCCCCGTATGGTCGCCAATTCTATTACGAGGAAAATCTCTCTATGGCTAGGGGAAAACCACAACAGATGGAAATGACTGCAGAAATCTACTCTATTCTCAAGTATTCTATATAAACAAATATGCTAGAAAGACAAGATAAAAGGCCTACCTCGTCCAGACGTTCGATGAAGTCCACCGTTGAGCACTTGACCGAAAGCAATACACCTGCAACTAGTCCTCAACAACCAACCAAATCAAGCATATGGTGATAATATATGATGTTAGCACATTCAATAGCATAATCCATTAACATTGATAACAAATACGCCGATGGAATAATAATTCAAATATTTTCAAGATATCAATTGGACATGAAAAGATTATTTCTATTAATATATGATCAACAGAAGTGAATAAGTTACAGACTTTCATGTCGTCATGGTTCGGAACCGAGAAACTAAGTTCCTTCCAGCTAGGCCTCCACCACTCCAATCCTCCACCAAAGACAATCTCATAGAAGAGATAAAATGAAGTTCTCATTCAATAAGGGAAGAGCTTGGGGGTTGAACATTGTGTTCAGACTTAAAGGACAAAGGGATGCAGACTCAACATGAAGTGAATAATTTATCCAGAGTATATTTGCTCTCAAATTTGAATTCTTTCTCCTCTTTTCCATAGTTCAGAATTATCCCATTTATAGCCTTCAAATGGAACTGAAGGGCCGAGTCAGAATGTTTACAGTATATGGAAAGCCAAGGATCATTGATCTCTTGTCGTGACATGGAAACCCGGCACCATTTTTCATTTTTGGGCACATTTTCCGATGTACGTGGGTTGTAGTGGTGCAACCTACGTATATGCATGTTGTATAGTAGTCAAGGTGTGTATATGTGGAAAAAATGTATTTTTAGCTCTGGGATTTGTAGAAAGGGATGAAAAGTCTGCATAGGGAAATGGAAAAAGGCCTTATGTGCAAGATTGCATAGGGTGAGGCAAATCTTTCTATAACAGATGGCTCTGCCAAGGGAGTGATCTATGCGTCAGCCAACAGTGTCGCCTACCCTACGGCGTCAAGCCCTTCAAAGATGAGGTATTGTGTGATGTCGCCCCCCTTGATTTTTTTGATGTTCTTTTGGGCCAACCTTATTTATGAAAATTTCATGATATATATGATTTTAGGCCTCATAGTGGTATTATTACTTTGGACAAAAAATTATATAGGATACCTGAGGTAGTCCCACCTACTGTTGTTTCCTTGATCTCTTCTCAGCAATGTAAGAAGGTCATCGCTTATACCAAGAGTTTGTATTCTTCATGATTCACTCTCAAAGTGAGCGGAAGGTTGCAGCCACATCCATGACCTTTGCAATAGGTCTCTCCACGCAGAAGAAGCAAGTGGATAAGGTCGTGGAAGAATACAAAGACATCTTCTCCTCACCCACCAGGGTACCTCTGCACTGTCGGTTCAAGCACTCAATCGATCTGACCCCCGATGCATCGCTACCTAATGGGCTAGTCTATCGCTCTATTAGAAAATGAAAAAATCAAGTGCTAGATCCAAGAGCTGCTCGAAAAGGGGCACATTCAACCAAGCTTATAACCTTGTGGAAGCTCAATCATGTTGGTGCAGAAGAAAGACGGGACTTGGTGACTCTGCATTGATTATCGGGCCCTAAAAAAAATCACAGTCAGGAACTGGTACCCAATTCCTCAAATTGACGATCTCCTTGACTAGCTCAAGAGGGACTAATACTTCAATAAGATTTATTTGAAGTCCGACTACCACCAGGTCCCAATAGAGTAGACTGATGTATGGAAGACTGCCTTCAAGTCCAAATAAGGTCTTTTCAAATGGTTGGTCATGCCCTTTGGCTCGAAAAAATCCCCAACAATCTTCATGGGGATGATGGACGATATCTTGCGKCCTTTCACCAATTCTTTTATGGTGGAATATTTGGATGACATCCTCATCTTCAGCAAGAGTTGGGTGGAACACTTACAGCATATTCAGTAGGTTCTGCACACTCTGCGGAAACACAAGATATATGAAAATTTKGAAAAATGATCCTTCGGCATGAACAAGGTCCAGTACCTAGGCTACATTGTTCATGAGCATGGGGTGCATGTCGATCCATCCAAGATCTAGGTCAGCTGCAACTAGCCAGCCCCGACTACACTAACTGATCTTCATAGCTTCTTAGGCCTTGCCAATTTTTATCACAGGTTTGTGTTGGGATTCTCCCACATTGCATAGGCCCTTAGCCAAATGACAAGGGGTGGTGGCAAGGAAAAATTCATGTGGGGCCAGTCACAATAGAAAGTATTCTATAATTTGAAGCAGTGCTTGTGCTCAACCTCGATGTTGTCCTTACTCGACTTGGAGTAGCCTTTTGAAATTGAGATAGATGCTTCAGATTATGTTGTGAGTGCAGTTCTCACTCAGCATCGACATCTCGTGGCCTATCATAGTGAGACACTATCATATATCATCTATAAGTACCCCACTTACGAAAAATAAATGTACTCCATTGTACAAGCATGTCGTCATTAGAGGTATTACTTTCTCGGGAAGGAGAGAGTCATCCACATTGATCATAAGCCTTTGCAGATCATGCATACACAAGGAAAATTACAGAATAACTGACATCAGAAGTGGTCCAGATACTTGCACCAGTTCTATATCAACATCAAGTATAAGACAGAGAGCACCAACCCCGTTGATGACTACCTTAGTCAACCTCCAGTTGCAGCACTAACCACGGTGCTACACTCCTGCGGAAATGAGACCTCCGGATGGCCACAACTCTATGTGAGAGATCCTGAATTTTCCACTACCTACCATATGTTGGGCACAAACACAGTTGTCACTAATTTCCATGTTCAATATGGATTGTTGTGCCATCAGGGCCATCTCTGTGTCCCATCAAGAAAGCAAGTGAAGCTAATTTGGGAAGCTCACTACAATCTGGTGGTAGGACACTTTGGTGTAGAAAAGACAGTCGCAGTGTTGCAGCAACATTTCTATTGGTCGAAACTACGACAGGATGTCAGCAAGTATAACAGGTCCTGCATGGCCTGTGCCATTTCCAAACCGGCCATTAAGAAATAATTCATGTACACCCCTCTACCTCCTCTTGATAGGCCCTAGGAATCCATCTCGGTGGACTACATGTCGGGCCTTCCTTCAACCAAGTAAGGAAATGACTGTGTTTTCGTGGTTGTTGATCGATTTTCCAAGATGGTGATTATGGTCACCTGTAAGAAGAGCATCATAGTGGAGGCTACTACCAAGCTCTTCTTAGAATGAGTGTGGATACATTTTGGGATACCACAAACCATCGTCTTAGATCAGGACAGTCAGTTCCTCAGTACATTTTGGTCGAGCCTCTAGTCACGGTTGGACACCAAGCTCAACAAATCCACGGCCTTCCACCCCTAAACGGATGGTCAAACCAAGGTCATCAATAGGATGATCGTGCATATCTTGCGCATGTACAATTCCAAGCATCCATGCACATGGTATGAGAGTCTTCCCTATGTTCAGCACAGTTACAACATAGCCATACTTATCTCAATCAGACATAGCCCCTTTTAGGTGGGTTGGGATTTCAACCATTGGGTCCCATGGATGTTACACTACCCCTTGCTTCCACATAGGTAGACTCGTCCCATGCTCAAATCGAAGCCAATAAATCCACCTGGTTCATTGAACGAATCAAGGACATTCTCTAACAGGTTCAGAATAATTTTCATAAGTCCAATGCCAAGTATAATCAGCACCATGATCAACACTGGGTGCCCCAAAAGTTTCAGGTGGGTGATAAAGTTTGGTTGCATTTTCATAAAAAATGACTTACTGATCTAGGTGGATATCGGTGGCCACCCACCTATTCCTCTGGCTCGAAAAACAGTTTTCCACCTTGGTAGTTTCTCGACAGTTTTTTGGGTTCCAAACTTATGGGGCCATTTTGAGGCCCTAAATGACTTTTTTGGGGGATTTGTAGCCCAGGTAACTATCGGTGGCACTTACCTAGGCCATTAAAAAAAAATTCTTCTCAGTTAGACCTTTCCAACAGACTATTGTGTGCCTAAAACGAAGATCGTATGCAAAAGTTACGACCCCGAGAAGTTGATGTACTAACTTACCCAAACGGGGCCCACATGAATTTTGGCGCTTCATCTCCTAGGGTTAGGTTTTTGGATGTCTAGGGTTTTTGAAATTCCTATTTATTGTAAAAATATTTTAAAACCTCATTGTAACCATCTTGTGAATGAGCGCAATTGTCACATCTCTTCTCGGAGATAAGCCGCCACCATTCCAACAAGCTTGTTTTTCGCTACATTTTACAGTTTCATCTTATTTCCTTATTGAATAGAAAATCAATTTTACTATATCTCTGTTATTTTGTGTTAAGCATATTTTAATAATCTATATTCATTTTGTTCTGCTCATAAAATCCATATCAGTGGTATCAGAGCGGTCTGCTTCTTGTCGTCTTAATGCATGTCCCCAATGAGTTCAGGGTACAAAGAATTGGGTCTCGAGCTTGTTTCTCTTAAGGAAAAAATCTCTCTCACGCCCAAGCGACCTCTCATGGCAGAAGAAAATAAAGATGAAGGGACAAGAGATCCTTTCAAAATGTTGCTTGAGCTCATGCAACAGAGGAACGAGATGATGGATAGTTTTGTGCAAATCCTTCGGCGGCTACCAACATGCGGCGCATCTTCCTCAAGAAAAGGCGTCGCCACCTTCAAGGTACAAATCAACTTCAATGTTCCTATATTTGAAGGTCAGATAGACACAGAGGATGTAGACAAGTGGTTGAATCTAATAGAAGGGTATTTTTTTTGTCCATAACTTTTTGAATAGAGAAAAGATTACTTTTGCAACCCCTGGAGAATGGGTTTCAAATGAAAACAATCACAGAAAGAAAACCAATTTCAATATTAACTAAATTAAAGGGAGACCCAACAAACTGGGGAAGATTTGCACCAATATGGTCAAACAAATTGCACCATCATTCCAAAAGTAAATTGAAGGGATTTAACCAGACAAACTAGTAAAGGCTAGGCCATGGAGGACAAACATACCATAGAATTCCCAGACTGTCAACGACAGCCTCCACCATGCATTGAAAAGGAATGACACATATATAATCAAACCAATTGCACCAGCATTCTGAAAGGAAAATGAGGGAATTTAACCAGAAAAATGGATAAAGGATAGGCCACAAAGGGAAACCATACCACAATAAACCCAGACTGTCGACAACGACCTCCGCCATGCACAGGGAGAAAACCAATCCGCACTGAGAAAAACCTTGAAGAATGAAGACCCGAGAACCATCCATCACCTCAAGATAGTGGAGCTCACACAAACTGGCAGTAATGAAACCATTAATTCAGAGGAGAGAATCAAAGGAGGGACGGTCGAAAAAACACGTTATCCAAATCTCCATCTGCCACCCTTTTGGAGAATTTTKATCAAAACCCATATACTAAGGTAAGTGGAGGAAATCCAAATCTCCATTTATTTCAATGACACCTTCAGCTAAAGTGGTGCCATGCTTAGTACACTTGTCTGCAACAGAATTGTTCACTCGAAGAATATGAAAGGCTTTATAATCAAAATCATTGAGAAAGTTTATGGTGTGTGATAACACTCTGGGGAGGGTTTTAATCTCAGGGAGGGATCGATCGATTGATTATTTCCCTGATTACAATCATGGAGTCTCCCAGGATAATGCTCTTTCGGAGACTATTGGCTTTACTGAGCTTGAGACATTTCATAAGGCCACGAAAATATTTTAAAACCTCATTGTAACCATCTTCTTGTGAATGAGCACAGTTGTCACATCTCTTCTCGGAGATAAGCCGCCACCATTCCAACAAGCTTGTTTTTCGCTACATTTTAYAGTTTCATCTTATTTCCTTATTGAATAGAAAATCAATTTTACTATATCTCTGTTATTTTGTGTTAAGCATATTTTAATAATCTATATTCATTTTGTTCTGCTCATAAAATCCATATCAGTGGTATCAGAGCGGTCTGCTTCTTGTCGTCTTAATGCATGTCCCCAACGAGTTCAGGGTACAAAGAATTGGGTCTCGAGCTTGTTTCTCTTAAGGAAAAAATCTCTCTCACGCCCAAGCGACCTCTCATGGCAGGAGAAAATACAGATGAAGGGACAAGAGATCCTTTCAAAATGTTGCTTGAGGAATCCCTCACGCAATAGAGGAACGAGATGATGGATAGTTTTGTGCAAATCCTTCGGCAACTACCAACATGCGGCGCATCTTCCTCAAGCGAAGGCATCGCCACCTTCAAGGTACAAATCAACTTCGATGTTCCTATATTTGAAGGTCAGATAGACACAGAGGATGTAGACAAGTGGTTGAATCTAATAGAAGGGTATTTTTTTTGTCCATAACTTTTTGAATAGAGAAAAGATTACTTTTGCGCTCCTCAAAGCCATTCCCCATGTCAAATATTGGTGGGAAACTTTCTGTGAGCAAAAGGAAACAGAGGAACCCTCATTATTTACAGTAATAGCCATGTGGGAATCCTTCAGGGATGTAATTAAGGAACAATGCTACCCTATCGAAAGTTATGACGACTTGTATACCAAATGGACCACACTACGACAAGAAAGAGACCAAGCAGTGCCAGAGTTCACAAATATCTTCCATACCCTGCGCACCAAGTTGGGTATCAAAGATTCAGAGAGAGATCTAGTGCTCAAGTATCACGGTGCTCTGCATATATACATCAAAACCAAAATGGAATTTCTAGACATCTCGTCCTTGGGCGCAGCCTACCGATATGTCGTCAAAATCGAGCAGAAGTTGAAATAAAATACGCGAAAATTTGGGTCTGGGAACCCCTCACAACAAAATCTAGGAAAGGGCGGCCCCAACCCATAGAAAAAAGGATAGAAAAAAGATGGACAGTATCGAGACAATCAGTCCAAGCTGCAAGCAAAGAAGGACATCGAAAAAACAAAGAAAGATACTGGGAAGTGTTGCGACTTCCATAAGATCCCTTGGAATAACACTGTTGACTGCTACTCAAAGCAGTCGTTGGTGGCTGAAGTGAAAGACTCTGAATCAGATGTGGGTTCTGACTCTGAGTCAAAACCAGAAAGGGGAAGACACATCATAGATGCGGAACCCAGTGCCACCATTTCTACCACCAAGCTCCAGCCTGGTGAACCAAACGAGCCAGAAGAAGGAGAGCGCCTCTTCCATTCATAGATGTAGGTAAAAGGCACCCCGTTGCACTTCATTGTTGATAGCGGTATCCAGAAGAACCTCATCTCAACAAAGGTCATCAAGCAGTTGGCCCTGCTGAAAATGCTGCACCCACAACCCTACACCATTGGATGGCTCCTCCAAGGAAGTGATCTTCGCGTTAGCCAACAATGTCGATTGTCGTACGACATCAAGCCCTTCAAAGACGAGGTATTGTGTGATGTTTCTCCTCTCGAAGTTTGTAATGTTATTTTTTGCCAACCTTATTTATGGAAACATCATGTTGTATATGAGTCTAGGCCTCGTAGTGTTATTATTACCTTGAACATGAAATTGTACATGATACCCGAGGTAGTCCCTCCTAGTGTTATTTCCTTTATCTCTTCCAAGCAATGCAGGAAGGTCATCTCTCAAACCAGGAAATTTGTCTTCTTTGTGATTCTCTCTCAGAGTGAGAGAAATATCACAACCACATACAGGGCCTTCACGACTGATCTCTCCACACAATAGAAGCAAGTGGATAAGGTCATGGAAGAATACTCAGATATCTTCTCCTCTCCTCTCGGAATACCTCTGCACTTCTAGGTCAAGCATCCCATCGATCTCCCCAGGCGCACCACTACCCAATGGGCCAATCTACCACTGCTCTTTGTTAGAAAACAAGGAGATCAAGAGCTAGATCCAAGAACTACTCCATAAGGGGCATATCTTTCCCAGCTCATCGCCTTGTGGGAGCCCAATCGTGTTGGTGCAGAAGAAAGACGAGACCTAGGAACTCTACATTGATTACCGGGCCCTGAATAAAATCACAGTATGAAACT
The DNA here is from genome assembly GCA_032191745.1 of Picea mariana. Lineage (NCBI taxonomy): Eukaryota > Viridiplantae > Streptophyta > Pinopsida > Pinales > Pinaceae > Picea > Picea mariana. The sequence goes on from JASDQU010103731.1 coordinate 150,225, forward strand.
AGTACCCAATTCCTGGAATCAAAGACCTCCTTGATCAGCTCATGGGGGCCAAATACTTCAGTAATATTGATCTGAAGACTGGCTACCACCAAGTCCCAATAGAACAGACAGATGTATGGAAGACTGCCTTCCAGTCAAAAGAAAGTCTTTTTGAATGGTTGGTCATGCCCTTTGGTTTGACAAATGCTCAAGCAACTTTTATGAGGATGATGGACGATATCCTATGACCTTTCACCAATACATTTGTAGTGGTGTATATGGATGACATCCTCATCTACAACAATACTTGAGTGGAACACTTGTAGCATATTCAGCAGATTTTGCACACCCTGAGGCAGCACAAACTATATGCAAACTTGGAAAAATACTCCTTCGGCGTGGACAGGGTCCATTAATTAGGCTACATCATTGATCAGCATGGTGTGCATGTGGATCCAAAGAATATCTAGGTCATCCGTGACTGGCTAGCCCCAACCATACTCACTGGACTTCAGAGCTTCTTGGGCCTTGCCAATTTCTATCACAGGTTCGTGTTGGGATTTTCTCGTATCGCATGGGCCATCAACCAAGTAACCAGGGGTGGCAGTAAGGAAAAATTTGTGTGGGGCTTGTCCCAACAACAAGCATTCGACGAATTGAAGAAGCATTTGTGCTCATCCCCGGTACTTTCATTATCGGACCTACAACATCCCTTTGAGATCGAGACAAATTCTTTAGACTATGTTGTGGGCGTCGTTCTCACTCAACACGGCCACCTCGTGGCATATCATAGTGAGACACTATCAAATGTTTTCTATAAGTACCCTACTTATGACAAAGAAATTTACTCCAATGTGCAAGCCTACCACCATTGGATACATTACATTCTTGAGAAGGAGATAGTCATCCACATTGATCACAATCCACTACAGTTCATGCAGACCCAAGGCAAATTGCAGAATGACCGCCATCAAAAGTGGTCAACATAATTACAGCAGTTCCACCTCAACATCAAGTATAAAATAGGAAGTACCAACCGATTTGTCGATTGCCTTAGCCGACCTCCAATCGCGGCACTCACCATAGTGCTAGACTCTTGTAGTCACGAGACCTCTGGATGGCCCCACCTCTATGAGACAAACCCTGACTTCTCCACCACCTAGCAAATGTTGGGCGCCAACTCAGTGGTCTCTAATTTCCATCTTCAATACGGGTTGTTGTGCCATGTGGGCCATCTCTGTGTTCCATCAAGAAAGCACATGAAGTTGATTTGGGAAGCTCACTACAATCGGGTGGCAGGACACTTTGGCTTTGAAAAGATAGTGGCAGTGTTGTAGAAACATTTCTACTAGCTGAAACTTCGACAGGATGTCGGTAAGTATATCAAGTCTTGCACCACCTGTATTATTGCCAACCGAACACTAATAAATAGGGCATGTACACCTCTCTGCCTACTCCTAATAGGCCATGGGAATCCGTCTTAATGGACTACATGTCGGGCCTCCCATCCACCAAGAGGGGAAATGACTGTTTTTTTGTGGTTGTTGATCACTTTTCTAAGATGGTGATTCTAGCCGCCTGCAAGAAGAACATCACAGCAGAAGCCACTACCAAGTTCTTCATTGAATGAGTATGGGTACATTTTGGGATACCAAAAACCATTATCTTAGACCGTGACAGTCGGTTCCCCAGCTCATTATGGTTGATCCTCTAGTCACTACTGGATACCAAGCTCACCAAATCCAATGCCTTCCACCCCCAGACAGATGGCCAAACTGAGGTCATCAATCAGATGGTCTTACATATCCTACGCATATACAATTAAAAATGTCCCCACACATGGGATGAGAGTCTTCCCTATGTCCATCATAGCTACAATCGAGCCCTGCATAGCTCAACTAGCCACAGCCCCTTTCAGGTGGGGTTGGGATTCCAACCATTGGGCCCCATGGATGTTGTAGTACCCCTGGCGACCACCTCGGCTGACTCGTCCCCTGCTCCACTAGAAGATGAAAAATCCACTCGGTTCATTGAGCGGATCCAGCACATATGCTAATAGGTTCAGGATATTMTACAGAAGTCTAATGCCAAGTACAAACAACGTCATGATCAACATTAGGTGCCACATAAGTTTCAGGTGGGCGACAAATGTTGGTTGCATTTACAGAAAGAATGCCTTACAAGGCTCCATTGGAAACTTCGCACACTTCGTTATGGGTCATACACCATCACCAAGGTTGTGGGTGACAATGCTTTTGAGCTCAACATTCCCCCCTTCATTGGTCTGTATCCAATATTCAACATGGCTCTCCTTCGACCATATTTCCCACCATTATTGGACACCTCGGAGATAACAGAGCAGTTGACACCAACAGAGCTCAACCCTGACTGCATGCAACAAGCATCCAGTGATCATATTTTGGACACATAGATCAAGGGCACTCGACAACAAAGGATCCATCTTTATCGAGTCGTCAAAGTAGGGCATCTCCTGCACCAAGGCAACTCGCTCACATGGGGCCAAATTCAGCAGAAATTTCCTCATCTGATGGGGGAACTCAATGCAATGGATACCATTGCTTCCTAAGGAGGGAGGATCGATCCAAGTGGATATCGGTGGCCACCCACCTATTCCACTGGCTCGAAAAAAAGTTTTCCACCTTTGCGGTTTCTCAGCATTTTTTCGAGTTCCAAACTTCTGGGGTCGTTTTTAGGCCCTAAACTACGTTTTTTGGGGATTTGGGGCCCAAGTGACTGTTAGGGGCACTTACTTGGGCCATTCAAAAATTGTTCTTCTTGGTTAGACCTTTCCAACGGGCTTTCCTACACCTAAAACGAAGATTGTATGCAAAATTTACGACCCTAGGAAGTCGATGTACTAACTTACTCAAACGGGGCCCACATGAATTTTGGTGCTTCATCTCGTAGGGTTAGGTTTTTGGATGTCTAGGGTTTTTGACATTCCTGTTTATTGTAAAAGGCCTTCAGAGCCTCATTGTAACCATCTTCTTGCAAATGAGCGCAGTCATCATATATCTTCTCAGAGATAAGCCGCCACCATTCCAACAAGCTTGTTTTCCGCTATGTTTTACAATTTCAGCTTATTTCCTTATTGAATAGAAAACCATTTTTATTATATCTTTGTTATTTTTTGTTTAGCATATTTTAATAATCTGTATTCATTTCGTTCTGCTGATAAAATCTAAATCACTTACAGGACCCCATAGGAATCTTTGGCCACTCCACTATGGACCTTACACCGTCACCAAGGTTGTGGCTGACAATGCTTTTAAGCTCAACATTCCCCCCTTCCTTTGCATGCACCCAATGTTTAATGTGGACCTCCTTCCGCTATATTTTCCACCATTATTAGACACCTTGGAGATAGCAGAATAGTTGACGTCGACAGAGATCAACCCTGACTGCCTAGAAAA
>JASDQU010103731.1:153657-195306 GCA_032191745.1 Picea mariana
TACAGAAGTCTAATGCCAAGTACAAACAACGTCATGATCAACATTAGGTGCCACATAAGTTTCAGGTGGGCGACAAATGTTGGTTGCATTTACAGAAAGAATGCCTTACAAGGCTCCATTGGAAACTTCGCACACTTCGTTATGGGTCATACACCATCACCAAGGTTGTGGGTGACAATGCTTTTGAGCTCAACATTCCCCCCTTCATTGGTCTGTATCCAATATTCAACATGGCTCTCCTTCGACCATATTTCCCACCATTATTGGACACCTCGGAGATAACAGAGCAGTTGACACCAACAGAGCTCAACCCTGACTGCATGCAACAAGCATCCAGTGATCATATTTTGGACACATAGATCAAGGGCACTCGACAACAAAGGATCCATCTTTATCGAGTCGTCAAAGTAGGGCATCTCCTGCACCAAGGCAACTCGCTCACATGGGGCCAAATTCAGCAGAAATTTCCTCATCTGATGGGGGAACTCAATGCAATGGATACCATTGCTTCCTAAGGAGGGAGGATCGATCCAAGTGGATATCGGTGGCCACCCACCTATTCCACTGGCTCGAAAAAAAGTTTTCCACCTTTGCGGTTTCTCAGCATTTTTTCGAGTTCCAAACTTCTGGGGTCGTTTTTAGGCCCTAAACTACGTTTTTTGGGGATTTGGGGCCCAAGTGACTGTTAGGGGCACTTACTTGGGCCATTCAAAAATTGTTCTTCTTGGTTAGACCTTTCCAACGGGCTTTCCTACACCTAAAACGAAGATTGTATGCAAAATTTACGACCCTAGGAAGTCGATGTACTAACTTACTCAAACGGGGCCCACATGAATTTTGGTGCTTCATCTCGTAGGGTTAGGTTTTTGGATGTCTAGGGTTTTTGACATTCCTGTTTATTGTAAAAGGCCTTCAGAGCCTCATTGTAACCATCTTCTTGCAAATGAGCGCAGTCATCATATATCTTCTCAGAGATAAGCCGCCACCATTCCAACAAGCTTGTTTTCCGCTATGTTTTACAATTTCAGCTTATTTCCTTATTGAATAGAAAACCATTTTTATTATATCTTTGTTATTTTTTGTTTAGCATATTTTAATAATCTGTATTCATTTCGTTCTGCTGATAAAATCTAAATCACTTACAGGACCCCATAGGAATCTTTGGCCACTCCACTATGGACCTTACACCGTCACCAAGGTTGTGGCTGACAATGCTTTTAAGCTCAACATTCCCCCCTTCCTTTGCATGCACCCAATGTTTAATGTGGACCTCCTTCCGCTATATTTTCCACCATTATTAGACACCTTGGAGATAGCAGAATAGTTGACGTCGACAGAGATCAACCCTGACTGCCTAGAAAAGGAATCCACTGATCATATCATGGACACATAGGTCAAGGGTACTCACTAACAGAAGATTCAGCTTTATCATGTTGTCAAAACGGGGCAGCTCCTACACCAAGGCAAGTGGCTCACCCGAGGCCAAATTCAACAGAAATTTCCTCATCTGATGGGGGAAATCAATGCAATCGAGACCATTGCTTCCTAAGGGGGGAGGATTGATCCAGGTGGATATTGGTGGCCACCCACCTCTTCCAACTAGCTCACATATATTTTTCATCTTGGCAGTTTATTTTCTAGATTTTCGAGTCCTACACTTCTCGGGTCATTTTGAGGCCCTAAACAACGTTTTTTGGGCCCGCCACAGTCACACTATACTAAAACTTATAGTGTGATAGAAAAATGTGTATTCCTCGTATAGACCTTTCCAACAGGCTATCATGTGCATAAAATGGAGATCGTATGCAAAAGTTACGACCCCGAAAAATTGATGTACCAACTTACCCTATCGGGGCCCACATGACTTTTGGCACTTCATCTCCTAAGGTTAGGTTTTTGGATCTATATGGTTTTCTTATTGCTTCTTGATGATAAAAAGGCCTAGAAGTCTCATTGTAATGTGCTTAGGTGAACGCACGTAGCCACCACATCTCTTCTCATAGATTAGCTACCACCATTCGAGCAAGATTGTTTCTGCATTTTACAGTTTCAACAAATTTCTTTATTAAATAGAAGTTAAGTTTCACTGTATCTTTTTATTGTTCTTTGTATATCTCTGTTAATGTTATAGATATTTGTTTCATTTCGTTCCACTCATAAATTTGGATCACATGCTAAAAGTACTTAGCATGCAGCATGTAATCTAAATCCCAAGTGAGTGTGAGAAGTAATCCCAACCGTATATCACTTTTGAGATTAGAAATAGATTATAACTCACAATTATAAAAGCAAGGCTAGGGTGAAGGATAAAGATACTTGAAATTTGACACTTGAAAGATTCAAGGAGATCTTGGATAGGGAAGAATAAGGACTTCCATCTAGAGATCAGGTCAAGGAGAAAAGAGAACGGAGGCTTACACGGGTGGGTTTTAGTCTAAGGAAGCCATGGGAGAGTGACAGATCATACGGAACTTGCCATACAAGTTTTCCATATGGATACACCGTTCATAATTTATACAGTCATGTATATATGCAATTCACAAGAAGGTGAATCGTGTATGCCTCGAAAATCATTCCAAAACTGGTCGTACAGCAGGTTAGACCTTGCCAGGTTCGTTTGTAGTTGTATTTCTCTCAATGGGCCATTATCCCTGTTACAGGAGCCCTAATTTTAGCACAATAAAATATTTCTCAACACTGGTTTTCCCTCTGAGGTTTTTCTAGGGGTTTATATCCAAAAACTTTGGTGTCCTTATGTGTTTGATTTTGTTTCCTTATTTATGCTTTCGTTGCACGTTTAGTTGATTACTCAGTTGTGCTTTTAGTAGATAAAGTGATTTTTTTTAAGCTAATTGTGAGGTGTTGAGTAGGAAAATTTTCAACATTGTATCAAATCATGTGCTTTGAAGGAAATCTATATCTTAGATCCATAGCAGATTCATAACTAGCAGAACCAAATCGAAGACGAATTTTTTAGGGAAACAATCATACTGAGGTAGAGCTAAGTTTTTGCAGGTGTACGAAGGCATATGTGATTCACAAAATACATAGTCATGTACATACGTGATTTTTATTGTGTCGAATTGTGTATATACGCTATTTCCAGTGTTGACAGTCACATATAAGCCATACAGGTCAGTACAGGGGTAGTTTTTTCAATAGCAGGTTATTTCCAGGGTATTTTATCAAGTCTTAGGGATGGCAACAACATCATTGAGAATTGAAGACAAATTGGGTGGAGCATCCAATTTCCTATCTTGGAAAGCAAGAGTCACTTTGGCGTTGCAGGAGTATGACCTTTGGGAGTTAGTGGATAAAATAGTTACTCCACCGATAGATCCGAGAGCTTTGGATTCTCACAACAAGAAGGAGATCAAATCACAAAGGGTCCTCCTAGATTTAGTGAAGGATCATATAATCCCTCACCTAAATCAGAAGAAGACGACCAAAGAAATGTTTGCTTCCCTAATAATTTTATTCCAAAGCAAGAACATGAATATGAAGATGGTCTTAAGGAATAAACTCAGATTGGTTCAAATGTCTAGATCAGATAATGTTACCGTCTATCTCATGAGGATCACAGAGGTACGTGAACAATTTGCAGCCATAGGGGAGAAAATTGAGGATGCAGAGCTCATAAATGTGGCACTAAATGATCTTCCCAAGTCGTGGGAACCATTTGTCAAAGGATTTTGTGCTCAAAAAAATATCCGAGATTGGAAGAGACTTTGGGGTTATTACATCCAAGAAGAGACTCGGGAGGAATCGAAGAGTAGCAAGCACAGAGTTAGTGAAGAGAACTTGGCTCTTATCAGTAAGACAAGGAAGGGAAAAGGAAAGGGTTCTAGAAAGAAGGGTAACAGTGATGGAGGATCATCACAACTAGGGAAGAAGAAGGACTTGAGTAAAATCGAGTGCTTCTCGTATCATAAGAATGGAAAATATACATCTCAATGTCTGGAGAAGAAGAAGAAGGGTAATGGAAAGACGTAGACAACAACATCAGCAGAGATGCAACTTGATGAGTTTGCAGTGAAATTTGAGAAGGATTACTCAATGGTTTCTTTCCTTTCTACTAGCACAATAGTGAGGAGTGCTTGATTCTTGGAAAATGGTGCATCTCGTCATATGATAGAAGCATGGGATCTATTTAGCAGTCTGACGAAGAGGGACTCAAAGGTTTATGTGGAGCTTGGTGATGAATCCAAGTATGCAGTAAAGGAAGAGGGAACAATTACATTGTAATACCCCCATTTCCCTCAGTTTGTAAATATAACTATAACTAGTCAAGAGACTATGGCAGACTAGATATGTGTGAATGTTTGATTTGATGAACCTTTGTATAAAAGGTCAATGTATGTATTTTTTGTTATTAATAGAAAATGGATAAGTGTTGCATAATTTTTGAAAGGGGGATTTACCAAGATAGACCATGGATGTTATGAGAGAGATGGTGAGGGGAACCAGAAATGGTTGAGATGACCGCCCACCAAACCAATACCTTGCTGGAATTAATGGCTCAAACCCAGAACAATTCTCTGACCCAAAAATGAATTACTAGTCAGAGTGGTAGCTAGAAGAGTCCTCCTCAAGAGTTAATGAGGATATGGAGCAGAGTACCCATCTGCAAGGCTTTCCAGACCTAACCACGAGCTGGGGATTCGAACCCACGCAACCTTGTTGAGGAAAGAAAGAAAAGAGGTAATTCATGGGAAGAGGAAAAGGATCGAGTAGGCATATCTACGAAGAGAGTAGAGTCAAAATACCAATCTCAAGAAGAAAAAAAGAGCGGTTGCAGCTCTCTCGTTCGAGGAAGAACTGGGAAATGCACTTGTTTTGGGTGCAAGAAGTTGTTGGCAAGATTTTTGTTTCAAGCTGATAAACAAGGATGACGAGTGACTGTGGAAGTACTCGTGCAGAACTCCTTGCTTGGTACAGAGAAAACTCATTTCTAAGGTGTTGGTTACTATTCTTCTACTCGGTATAAGTTCGTAATAAGTGACCCAGGGTTCATGCATGTTCGGGTTTCCAACAAAGCCTCTAAAACTATCGTCCCCCTTGGTAAGCCAAAAGGAAACATAGGACACAGAATGTGTTGTGTAGTCTCACCCAAGATAGATTTAATGGGTGGTTGTAAGACTCGGTGTTTTACAGCCTAGGATTGAGTACGATATATGAGAATTGAATATTGAACCATTACTATAACTAATAAACACAATGTATTGTTATTGATGAATAAGCAGGAAATATAACAATTGGTTCATTAAGCATAGAAATAACAATTGAAGACAATAAATATGTGCATGCATTCATCACATAACACAGATGTTATCGTGGTTCACCCCCTCTTGGGCTACGTCTACTAAGATCTGGCTCTCAGCTCTTTATTATAGTCGCTATGTTACTACGGCGTCGCGCACTTACAATTCTTCCCAATTGGGTAAGATCTATATGAGGCGGACTAGATCGCACCAGGCTCCCTAAACTATGAGCTAACCCTCAAGATCTACCCTCCTTCGTCCTCTCTACCTCAACAGCTTATACAAAATAGATCATACAACAAAATATCACATATCAGCTCGCTAGAATACTTCTCGCTATAACAACGACTAGTCTTTCTGATAACCAAAAACCCAACAATACCTAAGTATATATCCCCCCCCTTATGATACCTAAGTATCTATATTTATATGTTTTCTGGCTCTTCAGCTTTTACAATGCATTACCAAAACCCTAACCCTACCATCATTAGGTCTTCCTTGCATGAGTGTGTGCTATGCTTCCTTCCAGCTGTCGCTTTCCTTGTGCACGCTTTCTTTCCCAAAATCGTCTTTATTCCCACTTTGTCCTACCTCTAACAGGCCCCCAACACTGACATGTGTCTTGTCCCGAGTCACCTAACCTTTGTGTGCTTCCTCAATCTCCTTGGTGATCGACTAGAACTTTTCCTTGAGCTCTGATGTCTATGTCTGTGCCTGCGCAGTCTTCTCCTTGAGTGTGTCCACTATCTGGACTGCAACTTCGTCACTGACCAATTCTACGCATTATGCCTGAGTCTGTGTTATTTGTTTCTTGGCTTCCTCTACCTGTGCCAAGACTTCTGCTACCCACACTTGTAGTGGTTCCATTTGATCATGTCGCTCTTGTTTCTGTGTTTGCGCAGTGGTGAGTTCTGCTTGTAGTTTCTTCATGTCTTGTGCCCCTTTGATGCACTCTATGATAGTCATTGTCTTATGCCTCTACTTGAGGTCTTGGATCGTTGCATTGATCCTTTCTTCTTCCTCGTCCCACATTTGGACCTGTTAATCCTCCTCTAACTTTGTCCAAAGTTGTGTTGCTTGATCAAACAAGTCGGCTGCTGTGTGGACCTGTTTTTCTATCTCTTGCAGTTGCGCTACTACTTCCTGCTTTCTTTGCCCCTTCACTGCTAGTGAAGAAGTGGGTGTGAGTTGTTCTCAGATATTTTCGATATCCTTCTGGTATTGATCAATTGCCTCCACAATCTGATCAATTTGTTCTGTTGCTGTGATTTTCTCCCCCTGCGTGGCCTTTGGAATCTTCTTGTAAGTTCCTGCCACTTTCTGCTCCAATCCTTTCCTGCGCTCCTTTTCCTCTTGGGTCTTGAACTTAGCCTGCTCATATACTATTTCCAGCGCATCCCACTTCTTTGTTGCCTGCTGCAATTCGACTAAGTTATTACGTGCGTGAGACTGTACCTTGTGGTTTACGCTAACCTGCAACTTGTGTAGTGCCCTGGATGGCATCCGTGTCAACACCAGTTGGATTTGAGTTAACTCTTTTAAGGGTGTCTACCCCATGATCTCGTCTGTACGCAGCATACTGGGTGTGATGTGGAATGTTTCATTTGGCTACATTATTGTATGGACTAGATCTCGTTCTTCTCCGTCCACTCTTTCCTCTATCTGTGGTGTTGATGGTTTTGTTCCCCTATTGCTACCTGTTGTTTGTACTTCCCCGATTTGATTCAGGAACTGTCGCATGTCTGCTAGCTGCTCTTGAATCATGTCCCTATGGTGTGCAGCATTGTCAAAATCCTTGGCTAGACACTCCTGGACCATTCGGGCTATCATTTCTCCATCGTCATCTGTGATCGTATACTCTGGAAGTGTTCTTTATGCCTTCATTTTCTTGCACGCGCCTCATGTTTGCGGGGTTGTCCTGTTATTCCCCCCAGGTTCCTATGAGTTGGGATTTGGTGTGGTCCCTTGCACTGCCTCAACCCGTTTTTGTTGTTCTTTGGTCGACTGAATATTTTCCTTTTTCCCCTTCTGGGTCCCCATCTTTGATGTGACTTCATTTGTCTGTGTTGTTTTTGTCTGGCCCATCCTTCGTTTCTTGGGCACTTGGATTTCCTGAGGCTGTGTTTCTCTCTGCCTCGCCTCTCATTCTGTTGTTCTTTCCGGAAAGTCCTGGGTGGGGAAAGGAATCTTCCACTCGTCATCCCATTCATTGATGACCATGTTGATTTCACCCTCTGTGATACAATAGTGCATTTTTAGCCACTGTTTATCGGGATCCTTCCGCGCCTGTATCCACATTGTGTGGTGTGTGGCCTTGAAGTTGGCGATGTCCCGATACCACGCAACAGCCTGTGGTGTGATCCTCCACATGTTGGAGATGGATTCCTACAGGTCACGTAGGTATCCTTCAAATATGGACCCGTTCATCCTTTTTTTCTTAGAATCCGACGTGGCTTTTAGCAATAAGTATCCCGCTCCCTGGTTCAGCTTGGGTCTGGTACAAAAAGTTACATACCTTGGTTCTCTCCATCCCATAAATATTATTAACATGATTAGCCATGAATAGTGATACTATTTTCCTAGATCCTGCGCATCCTTGTAGTCATCCAGGAATAAGTTCAAGAGATATGGTGTCCAGCTCACTGTGGTGCCCTTGTGGTGCCCTTGGCGCATTAGCCTGCAACTGCGAAAACCCCAGCTAGAACTTCCTCTCTGCGGCATTTTCTCAGCAGCTTATAGAATAAGATTTTTGCACCCATTTGTGTGGTGAAATTGTTGATCCTCTTGAGAATAATTCCTCATGCCCCCCTGTCGGTGCCATACTTCTTTTTCATCTCTTCCGCTAGTGCTTTCTCCCTGGTTTTTTTGGTCCAGAAACTGCGTTGGATCCATGCCCTGGGATGGAAATCATGTTATCTTTGCAATAAGCTCTACGTCTAGCGAGATGAGCTTGTCCAACCAGATGTCTCCACCATGTGTGGTTGCTAATGATTGTTTGATGCACGCACCTGCATACTGAGCTCTACCAAAATGTGGTATATCCAACAGACCTAAAATTCTTGTTTTCTCCAATCCTGTTGCCCAACGGAGTGGATGATCCATCGGTTCCCCAACTGAATTTACGCCCACCGTCTCCATGTATGCTCTCTTTGCAAATTACGGAAACTTGTCTGTGTCTCCTACATCGTGATCCGAGTATTTCAGCTTGTCAATATGACCCAACAAATCTGATCCCACTCGTAGCCCATCTGGTATATGCGGTATAACGATTGTTGTGATTGATTGCTTGTGAGGTGACCTAGGTACCTGTTGCTTGTCTTTCTTCAGCGGTGGTGGTTGGCTCAAGGTTCCAGCAGCTCCCGATTGTGTTTCAACGTACCATTCTGGTCGACCTATGACATCCTCTACCGTTCCTTCCGGTGGGTTGCCTGATATGGTGGTTTGTGACTCGTCTGGCTCAATTGTTGCTTCTTGATTCATCGTCATTCCATTGAATTTCGGACTTTCTTCGATGTTCTCTGGTTGCACCTCCTTTAGGGTTTATGCATCATGTTTCTGTTGCTCCTATACCTTTGTCGATCTATATGTGTCTGTGCCCTCCGGTGCTGGTTGTTGGGTTTCTTCCACTATAGGTGTAGGGTTCATCGGTGTTGTGTCTGGAGATGAGATTTCATTGACATTGACGACCTCCGGCAACTACTATTCACTTTATTCCAACTGTTCCCGTGACCTAGTTTTAACTTTGGTTGGTCTGACACTCTGTCTTGCTTTTGCTTACTTTGGTGGTGCCATGGCGGTGAATTTTGAACGTTTGTTGAGTTTGGATGGTCTTTGTGACCTTTGTGAATGCGGATCTGTGCTCCTTAACCTCTATTACTCTCTATCTGCTCTCCTTTCGCAAATGGACTCTTTGTTCTCACGTCTGTGTGTTGTATGGGCTTCACATGAAGATTTTTTAGGATGCTTTCTTAATTGTGGGTTCAATGCACCTCTGGTTCTTTCGTACTTGTCATTACTTTTCCTTGACGACTCCAGTTGGTGCGATTAATGTGGCATCCCATAGGTCTTTTCTATCCTTTAATTATGCCTGACTCCGTCTTTTCTTATTGCTTTTGTCATCTTTTTGTTTCCCGCTTGTTTTCCTTTGTACGTGGTTGTTGTCCTTCTCCTAGCCGATTTTGTATTCCTAAGTGTGCATGCTCTTTCAGTGCACTTTTCCTATGTTGGTATTGTTTAATATTTTTTTATTTTTTTTTTACTACGCGGTGGGTGGTCAACTGTCTGTGTACAACTTCAGTCGGCTCTCGTTGATCATCCCTCTAAGTTCTGTGCCTGATAATTCTTTCAATTGTACATCTCCTCCATCTGTGACATATTTTACTTCATATGGTCCTAACCAATGCATCTTGAGCTTGCTTGGGTGCTGAAATGATTTGTTGTCATACATCAGTACTAACTCACCTTCCTTGAAAGTTTTCTTCTTGATGTGTCTATCATGCCAAGCTTTGTCCCTTGCTTTCTGAACTTGTTGGTGGAATCCTGCTAGGATCTGATCTTCCTCCATGGTCATTAACTAATTTAGTTGCTCCTTTACTGCGCCTCGTTCTGTCATATGTGTGATTGTTGCTACGCGCAAGCTTGGTACTAAGAATTCTAATGGCACCACTGCCTCTTGGCCATAGACCAGTTTAAATGGTGTGTGCTCTGTCAAATTTTTGCACGTAGTCCTGTAGGCCCACAATACTGTTGGTACTTTGAGGTCCCAGTCATCCCTATTGACGTTACAAATCTTTGTCAACGCGTTCTCCATGATTTTGTTGAATGCTTCCATTGTGCCATTTGCATGTGGGTGATATGGTGTGCTCTTCTGATGATGGACTTCAAAATCTTCAGTCATAGTGTTGATGGTGTTATTTATAAAGTGTGTGCCTTGGTCGCTATTGTTTCTGCGCTGCAATCTTTCACTGGTGCGGCTTCTGCCCATCTTGTTAGGTACTTCGTCGTAGTGATAATGTACCTTGATCCTATTATTTTTTCTAGTGGGTTGATTGGTCCCACAAAGTCTATTTCCCACTTATCGAATTCCTGTAATGTTACTTGTGGTCGTAATGGCATCTCGTCCCTTATGTTGGGTTACCAACCCTTTGACAGACATCGCATCTTTGACAATACTCCTTTGAGTCTCTGTGAATCGTCGGCCACCATAGTCCTGCGTGCAATACCTTATGCGCGGTAGCTTTCCCTACATAATGCCCTCCTGTTATTCCCTCAAGGGCTTCTGCTAAGACTCTTGGTCTTTCGTTCTCTAACACGTACCTTTTCAAGATTCTATCTACGCCCATTTTGTATAAGTGTCGTGCGATCAGTTGATAGTCTACAGCGTGGACTACTAGGTTTTTCTTCTGCGCGATGTTATATTCTTGCAGCGCAGTACCTATGCTCAAGTACTGAATAATATTTGTAAAGTAATCGTCAGCGATCTGGAGTGAAAATAGTTGTGCATCTGAAAAGGTATCTTCTAAATTTGTAGGTTCTTCTCCATTTGTGACTCTTGATAGGTGGTCAGGTCCTGCATTCAGTTTTCATGGCTTGACTATTACTTCAAAGCCAAATTCTTGAAATAGTAGTAACCATCGACAGATTCTCCCCCCCAACACTGGCTTGTTGACTAGGTATTTTAGGGATGAGTGATCTGTGAACACCTTAAAGTGTTTCCCCAATAAGTAATGTTTGAATTCCTGCAGTGCGTAGACCATAGCTAGGCCTTCTCGCTCTGTAGTGTTGTAGTTTTGTTCTGATTCTAATAACTTTATGCTCGTAAAAGGCTATGGGATGATCCAAATCCCCCTCTCATGGCTGCACCAAGATAGCTCCAAGTGTTATGGCTGATGCATCTACATGCACGTGGAATGTCTTGTCCCAGTTTGGAAATACTAGTATCGACACGATGATCATTTTTTCCTTCAGGTTATCCAGACCGTGTTGGCACTCGTTGTTCTACTGTAACTTTGTATCCTTTCTTAATAGATTTTCCATTGGTGCAGTAATATGCACATACCCTTTGATAAACTTCCTGTATTATCATGTGTGTCCTAACGTCTCTCTTAGTTGACGGACTGTTTTTGGTGTTGGTAAGTTAACAATTACTACAATCTTTGCAAGATCTACGAGTAAACCTTGTTTGCATACTATATGGCCCAATAGTATCCCAAACGATATTCTGAATATGCATTTCTTTATGTTCAATGATATCTTGCATTGTCGACATCTTTCCAACATCAGCCATAAGACTTCTACATGGTCTTTCGATAGACTATAGACTGTCCAATTGTCCAAGTATACCTCGAGAAACTGGTGGATGAATTCCTTAAACGCAGCGATGTCTACTCTAGAAAATATTGCGGTTGAATTCTTCAGTCCAAACGGCATGATTGTGTACTGGTAGGGACCCCATTCTGTCGTGAACGTGGTCTTGTATTTGTCTTCCTGCGCTATCTTTATCTGATGGTAGCCTAAGAATCCATCAGTAAATGAGTAAGCTTCATTTCCTCCTACGTCTTCTAACACTTCATCCGTGAAAGGTGTAGGGAATGGGTCGTGTAGGCATGCATCGTTCAACTTCCTCAAGTCGACACATATCCTGATCCCTCCTTTTTTCTTGTCCTGAACTACCATCGAGCTTATCCATTCTGATTCTTCGACCGGTTCTATGATTCTGGCTTCGAGCATCCTATCGATCTTAGCTTTGACTTTCTGCTTATATATTGGATTCAATCTATATGGTCGATGTCTGATCGATCTTGCTTTAGGTCTGAGTAGTGTCTTCATTTCTCCTAGCTTTCCTGTTATACCCTTCATCTCTGTAAATGTTGTGGGAAACAAGTTGGTGTACTCGTGCAATAGCTCTGTTATGCTTTCTACCGTTTGTTCATCCCAGTAATCTCCGATGATAGCCATCTTGGGATTCTCAGATGTCCCAATGTTGACTTTATTTACCTTGATCAGCATGGCAATGACTTATGATTCAATAAGTGGTGCCTCCACTTCTCTTTCGCCTTCTTCTTCTTCTATATTAATATCACGCAGATCGTCTTCATCTGGTGCTTCCTCCTACACATGGTAACATGACAACAGTTCCTTAACTTTCTGTTTGTTTCGTTGTTGTTCTTTTTTGATGAGTTCTACTTCTGGTTCTTTGATGAATATCAATCCTCTTATTTATTTAAGAGCGGCATCTATGTTGGGGTTCTCATGCTCGAATGAGAAAGTGACTGTAAAATTGTGTTGCAACGTCGTTCAGGTCGTAGTTCCCTTGTGCAATTCTTGGTCTGTATACCAGTTCGCTGGTATGCCCTCTAGAGTGTGTATGAAATGATGAGGCCACTCCTCTGGGGGTGTCAATTTCCACAGCATTTTGCACTCATCCATCTGTTTCATTTGTGCCCCTTGTGCATCATAATTTTGTTGCTTGTTGTTTTTTTGTTTTGCGTGAAACCTTATGTGCAGTAACCGCTTACATTGGTACCAATCTGTGATTTCCTCTTTGTGTGCACCCCACCATCTTGAAAGTGTGGCCTTGAGTGCTATATCAAGTGCTAACAGTCTCTAATTCTCTAAAACTTCTTCTTCATATTGTGCCAAGAATGTTTCCAAATAATTTACTCCGTGGAAACTAGGTGGTTCCCTTATCTATGTACCGACCCATCTTACTATGTGGTCTATTCTTGCACATCTTCTCGTGGACACTTCATGTAGTCTTTGTTGCCAGTTAACTAAATCGGTGTATGAGTCTGTTGCACATGAAGTAATGCTCTGCCAACTGAGTATTATGTTTGCAGTTGGGTTTACGTAATCTTCATCATGCGCAGTTGTTCTGTACAATTGGTCGATTTCCTCTACATCCAAACAAGTAGGTTCTACAAACCTCTCCCCTTCCGATGGATCTAATGGCGTGATGACCCTGTATTCTCCTGACTCGGATGTCATCTTTCTTGTCTTCAAATTGATTATGGCCTGGTTGTCGAATGCCCAGTCCAAACCAAGCAACGCTGGGTGTGGTGTTGTGCCATCCACTATTTCAATGACTTCAAAATCTGCTTTAGTACGTACCCCGTCCAGGTCTTATGTCACTCCTTTCAGTCTACCGGTTGGTAGGACTCTGTGTTGGTTTGCTAGTTTTAGTTGAACTGGTGAATATCCTAATGTGGGCTCTCACATGCGTTGGCATGTCTTCTTTGGTAATACATTGACCTCAGATCCCAAATCTAGTATGATGTCTCCCATGTTGAAGTCTCCAATGTTTGCATTCAGTCTAAACTCCCTACTTGTTCTTCTCCTAGTATGCAGGTGATTGATTGCTTTTGGTTCTAGTTTTCCTTTTGTCTCCATACTACATTTTTCTAGTATGTTTTGCAATATTTTCATAGATGATGGATCATTTAATACTTTTACACATGATTGCAAAAATCCTTTGACTGTACTTACTTGTCCCATGGAGTGTATTTCGTTGGTATGATCCAATAACAGAGGCATTTCGTATTCTAGTGCTTACTTACTTTGTTGCGCAGTTGAATTGGTCGCAATGTCCTCCTTCTGGAATTATTTTCTAGCTTCCTTAAATAACTCCTTCTCCTTCTACGCGTCAAAATGCTTCCTTGGTTCGATGTTTTTCTTCACCCATTGATTTTGTGCTGGCTCTTGTCGAACAGCGTCATCCCCTATTTTAGCTCCTTCACGAGTAACTATGTTGATATTACGTCCCTCATCCCTTGCTTCGGCTTATATCCACTGAACATTCTGGTTGTTCTAGTTCCTCTTTTCCTGGATCTTTACTAGTAGTGTCGAACATTCCTCCGTATCATGGTCCAATGCGCAACAATACATACAAGTTGTCGGTGAAAGTGAGCATTCTCTTGCATAATGTCCTGGTTGTTGGAAATTGTGACATACCACTGGTCCTCTACCTCATCCAAAACCTCCTCTCGCTCGTCCTCCACCTCTGTAGCCTGCTCGATCTCCTCTCGGTGCATTATACTGAGTTGTCTGATTATACTGTGCAGTATTGTACTGAGGATGTGTCGTGTTGTACTGTGGTTGTGCGTTATTGTATGGTTGTTGCACAATATTATATTGTTGTTGCGCAGTGTTGTATAGAGCTAGAACTTGATTAAACCATGGTGCAGCTTGCCCAGTCATCATTTCGGCCTGCACTCTATATGCGTCTGATGTCCTTTCTTACATCAACTCCATAGTTCTACAATATTTGTCATCGTGGCCAACTGACTTGCAAAAGGTGCAATATGAACTCTTTGGGATTGTTTGGTATTTCTGCATCATTGGGCAGTGATATGGGTCGTGACCCAGTTTCTTGCATACTCCACACCATGGTCCTCCTGTCGGTAACAGGTTTGGCATTTCTGCTGCCATATACTGCATGAATGTTGGGCATTCGTTCTTGTGGTGTCCTTACATCCTACATGTAGTACACCAAATGGCTTCCCGTTTATCCTTATTCTTATTTTGGTTGAGTTGGAATGTTAAGTTCTGCAAATCCTCCTTTATTTCTTCAATAGTTGGATCTGTCTGCTAATACTGATTTTCTTCCAATTGTAGGGTTGCCTACAGAGACTGTGCCTGCCTCTGAAACTTTTGTTGTTGCAATGGGTATTTTAAGTTGGGGAACAGGGAATTAACAAACAAGTGCGATGTTGCATATCGGTCATGAAGTATTTCAATTTCCCCTTCAGTCGCTTGAATCTTTGGTCGATCTCCCATACAAATTCTCCTGGTTTCTATCAGATTTCTATCATCTCATTCATGTATTGATCCTCTGAGCTCAGCTTCTGGAACTCATTTATCAGTAACTTCTTAATGTATGTCAGTGTCCTTGTCGTCCTCGGTGCATTGTTTGTGTCGAGACTCATGTACTAGTCTAGTGTGTGGTCTCTTAGCGTAATATCTAACTGCAAAAGTTTGGTATCTTCATCAGTGATCTGCTTTGCTTCCCAGATATTTTCACAAATGAACAAGTGTTTCTCAGGGTCTTATGTTTCTTCTCCTCAAAATTCAGGTAACCTGATGGTGGGATCGTGTCCTGCCATTCTGAACGCTGAACTGCTACCTCCGCGTGGTGTAGATACTTGACTAGTGCTACCTGAAATGGCTCCTCCAGTTGTTGCTCCTTGTGTATATGTACTTCCTGCATCGGACTTCTTCCAAAATTAGGTTGTCTAAATGGTGGTGTTCTCTTTGGTGTATTAGTCACACATGGGTTTATGGGTTCCACACTGACATTAATATGGATAGGATTGTTGCCTTCTCTTCCCATTCTTGGACCTCTTTTCTTCCTCTCATATGTTGCATGTAGGATTTCCTCAATCTACTCCACAGCCCGGATGTCCTCTACCTCTTCCTCATCACTCGCCAAGCCTTCCCTCGCGGCTACGGCTCTCTTCTTAGTATTCACCTTGTATTGGTAGGGTACTCTGCTACGCGTCTTTCCAATTGTCTCCAAGATCCACTAGATCTAGTCGTCATCCATCATGATCGGTTCCAAGGGTTCCTCCTTCTTTCCCTTATCCTTTCCTCCTTCCATTTCTCCTCTTTTTGTCAATGCTTCCCCCCTTCCCCCATGCACGCAGGGAAATTTAGTTATCTGACTCCATTGTTAGTACACTTTTGTTGTATAACAGTATCTTAATAGACGTATATAGAGATCTAATGTACCTTCCATGAGTTCCTCATAGAAATTCTTGCTCTGCTGCGCTATATGACTTCGCTGTGTCAACTGCAAATTCTATTATGAAACCTGCCACAATACTGTCAAGCCAAAAATCTACTACGCGGGTGAATTTGTTGTTCACCTATTGTAATTGCTCAATCTGTACTAGGGTCCACTCGAACTGTTGAATCTGGTTCGTTGTGTGATTATCCTTCAACCTTAGTATCCACTCATCCAGTAAGTGTGGAAAATCACAGAAAAAGAATTCATGTAAATCAGTAAACACGTATTTCTCAAGATATTTCCGGGGTGTTATTCTAGGGTTTATGTTATCTTCCTATGCAAACTCCATCTCTTTGGTTCTTAGCCAAGTTTCAATCTCTACTTTTGTGTGATTCCATGGTCTCAAAATTCCCTTATAATGGTTCATTTCTCTCTACCCTAATCTTTTCTTGATCTTCCTCTGAGAGGTCTTCAACTTATCTCATCTACTCAACCCTCTCTTGTTCCTACCAATGACAATAGAACCATCTATTGGTTACTATTCTTCTACTCGGTCTGAGTTCGTAATAAGTGACCCAGGGTTCATGTATGTTCGGGTTTCCAACAAAGCCTCTAAAACTATCGACCCCCCTGGTAAACCAGAAGGCAACACAGCACACAGAATGTGTTGTGCAGTCTCACCCGAGATAGATTTAATGGGTGGATGTAAGACTCGGGTGTTTACATCCTAGGATTCAGTATGAGATATGAGAACTGAATATTGAACCATAACTCTAACTAGTAAACGCAATGTATTTTTATTTACGAATAAGCAGGAAATATAACAACTCATTCATTAAGCATACCAATAACAATAAATATATGCATGCATTCATCACATAACACAGATGTTATCGTGGTTCATCCCCTCTTGGGCTACGTCTGCAAATATTTGGCTCTCAGCTCTTTATTATAGTCACTCTGTTACTACGGTGCCATGTGCTTACAATTCTTCCAGTTGGGTAAGATATATATGAGGCGGACTAGATCGCACAAGGCTCCCCAGCCTGTGAGCTGACCCTCAAGTTCTACCCTCCTTCGTCCTCTCTAGCTCAACAGCTTATACAAAATAGATCATACAACAAAATATCACATATCAGCTTTCTACAGTACTTCTCGCTATAACAATGACTAGTCTTTCTGATAACCAAAAACCCAATGATACCTAAGTATATATCCCCCCCCCTTATGATACCTAAGTATCTATATTTATACGTTTTTTGGCTCTTCAGCCTTTACAATGCATTACCAAACCCTAACCCTATCGTCGTTAGGTCTTCCTTGCATGCGTGCGTGTTGTGCTTCCTTCCAATTGTCGCTTTCCTTGTGCACGCTTTCTTTCCCAAAATCGTCTTTCTTCCTGCTTTGGCCTACCTCCAACATAGGGTCCTGTGGAAGGAAGAGAGTAACCTTTGTCCTTGACTGTCGCTTACGAAGAAGAAAGAGTCTCTCTCAGAGCATCACGGTCTAGCTTAGGGGTGGCTAGTGGTAAATCCGTCAGGAGTGGATGTGCCTATGGTTGGGTGGAAACAAACACCCCTTTCAGCAGTCGCTTCACGAACTCTGGTTTTATGATAATTATCTTCATAGTCTGTGTGTTGAAATGGAAATGGTGATTGAATATATTTATATTTCTATGAATGAGTTCTATGTTGAATGGTTAAGTTAGAAATATGTATTACCTCTCTGTGAACCCATGTTTTTTAATGGTCGTCTACTTGACTCAGCTTAGCGGTTAGAGAGTTATGGGATGTAAGTCTACAATAGTGTTGTGGAAAGACTTAGTGGGATGCTTAAGTCCTATTGGCCTCTAGTATCTACCTTTGTGGGAATACTAAGTCCAAACCCGATGGAAGGAAGGTGCCTCCTTCAAATATTTCACTCATGTGACCAAGGGCTCATGCTTGTGTCCCTAACCAACTCACGACTAAGAAGATTAGTGTGTAACCCACAAGATGTTTTGAAGGGCCCATGTGACCAAGGTCTGGTAACCCTACGCTAGGTCTGAAAGGATCTGAGTCTTTTTGGCTTTGGAACTCCAGAGTGTTTTGACCTTACCATTTGTAAAATGGTCGAAGGCAGTTGATAGTTATGGTTACCCATAAGGTTGATCGGCACCTGGCAGTCTCCCTAATTATGGTAGATAGACCTACTCCACCGTTAAACCTTGATCCATTTACCCATCGTGAAGTAATATGAGTCACCGATTTTAGGGTATTCAGAAGTCCCCTTGGTCATTTGGATCTACACTAAGGTAACTTCGACGAAGTCCAACTTCAGGAGAATAGGGACGTTAAAGCACCAAACTCCCTGAAAGTTGAATTTATGAAGTGTTGAGAGTCGTGGATCTGGGGAGTTCGTTAAGAGCCCCTCTTAACCATTCGATCAACTAGTGGAGGGATCCGTGTACGGTACTTCGGCAAAGTTCTACTTCAGGAGAGTGGAGTGGCCATAATGTCGAAACTCTTGAAGGCCAGAGCTACGAAGTGACAAGGAACATAGATCTAGGGACCCTTAGGGATCTCCTTTGAATGTTATATCTAGAATATGGTCAGCCTGGCACTGACCACTCTAGGAACAAGGAGGAAGTCACACCATGGATTCCCTGAATCCCGAATTTATGAAGTAACGGAAGTCGTGGAGCTAGGGGTTACATGGACACACCTTGACCATGATATCTAAGGGCGTAGCAAGGCCATCGGTCCAGAGTGACGTGGAACAGTGATGTCATCTAGGGTGATGTGGACCCACGACTGACGTGACACATGTCACCTGGATTCGTGTGTTTCACAGACTCTAGGTTCCAAATAAAATGTGAACATGTGTCACCCATTATAGGGGCCACATGTCCTCTCCACCTTGTTGTGTGTTACTCTTGGCACTTACCTATTTGTTCCATTTGGTGGGAGGAGTATTCGGGACCCACCTATACTTGCCTCTATGTCTAATACGTCACCATGTGCGAGAGTGGACCCTTCGGGAATCAGGAACTTTGGGACTTCAGAGGTTTGGAATGCAGTGTCGAGGGTAAGTTGAAAGGCCTGAAGGCCAAAGCCACGTGGTTATATTTCAGGATACTTCGGGAGTCCGATAATTCGGTACTCCGGAGGATGGGCGTGCAGAAAGGCAAAGGGATGCTCAGCGTTGAAGCGTCAAACGTCGAACTTCCCTCTAGCATGTGTGTTAGATGAGGAATAAGTCTCATCGTTGGATTGGGTGATGGATGGACCTTCCCTGTGGGAGGTAGTATCCAAGAGATGGTACTAACGATATGGAACCATGTGGGCACCACGTGGCCTTCAACAAATAATGCTCGAAGAACTTCAGGAGGCCATATCTTACAAACCAGAGGTCGGATTAGAGCCCAAGAACAGTCGTTAGAAAGATACGAGTGAGTAGAAGAGGATGAAAACCTCGTAGAGATGATTCAATATTATTAGAGTAAGAAAAAAATTGACGCACCATCCCTAGAAAGGGCACTTAGGGGTCGGGTGTGTTACAAAATGGTATCAGGGCATGGTTACAAGACTAGACCTGCTTGGGCTCATGAACGACTCGCTCAAAAATATTATTTAGAGAACTTTTATGGGTGACACCCTATCTTACCCCATTCATAAGAGGCCTATTTAAAATTCTACTGAAGGAAGGAATGAAACTTTATGTAGTTGTATATGTTTTGACAAAATTTGAACTGTGTGTTGTTCATAAAACTAGTAGATCATTAACTAATAGAGAATGTTTTATCAGCTCTCAAACAATCAGTGGACCGCATGAAAACCACAACATAAAGGATGGTGACACACGATGAATTGGAGGAAATATCCTACAATAAAGAGAAAGAATCTGATGAAAGGAGGGTGGTGGAGACCCCTCCAGATTTGGCTGAAACTGTAAGAAGCCTCATTGCAGAATTATAGAGCTGTAAGGATGACAATGAAAGACTAATAAAAGCGCAGGAAAAGAAAACTGAAATCAATGTAATTCTATTGTAGAGCTTATCATATATACAAAGGTAGTTGCAGCATGGACCAGCAGCCAGTCATGTGGAAAAATATCATATGAAGAAACCCCAGAGTCCACCTTAGATATGAAAGAATGGCCATGAAAGTGGCCACACAAGGAGGAGCACCTCAAAGAAGTCCCAACATGGAGCCAAGAGACACTCATCAGAAGGATCCTCTGGTGAGGAAACTGACAACTCCAAGGAATATTCTAGTAGCAAAAATAGTTCTCATTCCCAGAGGAAAAGAAAGAAGAGGAAACATTCCAAGAGTCATGACCTTGAAGATTTCAATAAAGCCAAACCACCCACTTTTGATGGAGAAATTAAGTAAGGGGAAGAAGAAGAAGTTTGGATACTTGGCTTGAAGAAGTACTTCAGAGTCTATGACTACTCTGAAAATTTAAAGGTTTGAATAGCCATTTTTAACCAGGATGGAAAGGCTTCCATTTGGTGGGAAGACCTTAGGAACATGAAAGGAATCCATGAGAAGGACTTGTCATGGAAACAATTAGATAAATACTTCAAGAAGAAGTATCTATCCGAGAAATACTTTGATGGGAAGACCAAGGAGTTCTATGAACTCAAGATGGGATAGTTCACCATAGATGAATATATCGATAAAGATGAAAAGGTAAAGATGCAGAGATTTATCAGTGGACTGCCTCAATCCTTTCGGGACATAATTGATCTTGATGAGCCAAAGACCTTAGAAGACACTATCAGGAAGGCAAGGTATTGCTATGAGCAGTGCAAGAATAAGACAGAACCTCACGAGGATAGGAAGAAGAAAAGTACTTCGGGATTCAAGAAGAAGGGGTTTAAACCCTCAATATTTAAGAGTTATAGGAAGGGCTCTAATATGAGCCTTCCTGCTAAAAGTGTATACCAGCAAACTTTCCCCTCTCAAAGTGGAAACAAACCCTTTGGAGCATCCCCAGGTAAGACTGATAACACAAAGAGAGAACCCTTGAAATGTTGGGGTTGTGGAGAAGAACATTTGTTGAGGGACTGCCCATATAGGCAATATAAAAATAGGAGGGTCTACAACATCCAAGAGGCTACCACAGTCAATGATGTAGCTAGGATCATGCCACATATTTATGCATCCTTGGATAATAAATAAGTTGACCACCAAGCTTCAGTTGTGGATATGGAAGGTATGATTGCAAACCATATAGTTTCCATTTTAATTGACCCTAGTTCTAATTTGAGTTATGTTTCCCCTCAAACTATTGAGAAATGTAAATTGTGACAATTTAAACATGTTAAATCATGGTTGGTACAACTAGCCACTAGAACCAAAAGAAAAGTAACAGAGGCCATACCAGCATGCCAATTCATTATGAATGGATCGCCCACCCAAGCGACCCTAAACATACTCCCTTTAGGATCTTATGACCTGTTGATTGGCATGGACTGTTTGTCAGCCCATAAAACCAAGTTGGATTGTTACAATAAAACTTCAGAGTGTGAAAAAAAGAAGGGAGAAAGGTAACCCTACAAGTGATTCAAAAGCATGTCTCAGTGAGACAAATATCAACCCTTTAAGTGAAGAAGTATTGCAGAAAAGGATGTCCTTTGTATGCAATACAAGTGTTGGACTATGTTGAGGACAACAAACCAATCCTAGAAGACCACCCCACATTAAGAGAGTATAAATATGTGTTCCCAAAAGAGGTACCAGGTCTACCACCAAGAAGAGATATCGACTTTTCAATAGAACTTGCACCCGGAGTGGTGCGAATGTCTAGAACACCATATAGAATGAGTACACCAGAGTTGATTGAGCTCAAGCTATAGCTAGAGGAAATGATGGACAAAGGCTACATGTCTCCATGGGGAGCACCAGCCTTTTTTGTGAAAAAGAAGGATGGCACACTTAGGTTGTGCATAGACTATAGGAAACTCAATAAGATGACCATAAAGAATAAGTATCCCTTGCCAAGGATCGATGACTTGTTTGACCAATTAAGGGGTGCTACAATTTTCTCCAAGGTTGACTTGAGGTATAGATACCATCAAGTCTGAATTAAGGATGAAGGCATCCACAAAACATCCTTTAAGACAAGATATGGTCACTATGAATTTGTGGTGGTGTCATTTGGGCTAACCAATGCACCAACCACTTTTATGTGCTTAATGAATAATGTACTCAGTAAATTATTAGACAAAAGTATTGGTTTTCATTAATGATATCCTAATCTATTCCAAGAATAGGGAAGAGCATGAAGAACATCTTAAGCTACTATTTCAAATACTAAGAGAACATCATCTCTATGCTAAGTTTAGTAAGTGTGATTTTTTGCAGAAACAAGTCCATTACTTAGGCCATGTTATTTCTGAAGAAGGGGTGGCAGTTGACCCTGACATGATCAAAGCTATTATGGATTGGCCTAACCCAAAGGATGTATCCAATATCAGATCCTATATGGGCCTTGCAGGATACTATAGGAGGTTCATAAAAGGATTTTCCAAGATTGGTTTCCCAATCACCTCCCTTCAAAAAAGGGAGTTAAATTCTTTTGGACATCAGAATGTGAAGAGAGGTTCCAAGAGCTTAAATGCCTTCTAACCAATGCACCCATGCTAAAGATTGCAGATCCAAACAAGGACTTCCTTGTGTGTACAGATTCCTACAAGGAAGGACTCGAAGCAATCCTTATGCAAGAAGCACATGTAATTTTCTATGAATCCATAAAATTGAATGAGCATGAAATCAATTATGTGACCCATGGTCTAGAATTGGCTACCATAGTGCATGATTTAAAAATGTGGAGGACTTACCTCATGGATAGAAGATTTGTGTTGATGACAGATCATTGTGGGTTGAGGTACCTGTTTGATCAACCAAAACTTAATGCTAGACAAGCTAGATGGATGGCTCTCCTTAGTGAGTTTGATTTTGAAATCAAACATATCAAAGGAAAAGAAAATAGGGTGGTTGATGCCCTTAGTAGAAGTGTGAAAATGATTCATCTGGAAGCTGTAAGCACCTGTGAAACGGATTTCAGGGAGAGATTCAAAAGTGCACGAGAAATGGATGCATTGTTCAAGATTGTAAAATCTTAATCAGAGCAAGATCCCACAGGGCTGAAGTATGAAGGTTATCAATTATTGAATGATGGCGTGCTAACTTACAAGGTAGGTTGTATATTTCGAACTATGATGACTTGAATAGGTTCATGATGGATGAACTACACAAAAGGCCATATATTGGTCATCCTGGTTATTAGAAGATGATCACAGCCACTAGGAAACTATTTTATTTGTCGAGACTGAAGAAGGACATAGATGATTACTTGCCTAAATGTCTAGAATCAGAAGGTTAAGGCAGAACACCGACATCGAGCAGGGTTGTTGCATCCCCTACCAATTCCAAAATAGAAATGGGAAACCATCTCCATGGATTTCATCACAAGATTACCAAAATTGGCCAAACAAAATGATTCCATCATGGTGGTGGTGGACAAATTGAGCAAGGTTGCTCACTTCATTAACGTCAAGTCAATGTGAAAGACAATAGATATTGCCATCATTTTCATGAAAGAAATATTTAGGTTGCATGGATTGCCTAAGGAGATCATATCTGACAGAGATACTAAATTTACTTCAAGCTTTTGGAAATCTCTATTTTCTTGTTTTGAAACTAAATTGCTATTTAGCACAACCTATCACCCTCAAACTGATGGACAGACAAAGAGGGTAAACCAAGTGTTAGAGGACATGTTAAGGATGCATGTAATGCATTAGCCTAAGAAGTGGTAAGATTACCTACCACTGGTAGAGTTTGCCTACAACAATGGCTATCATGAGTCATTGAGGATGAGCCCTTTTGAGGCCCTCTATGGTAGGCAATGCAAGATTCCAATCAGTTGGGATAACCCAGTAGATAGAATTCCAATTAGGCAAGTAATAGCAGACTGAAAGAGGACTCCTAGAGAGTTCAAAACAAGGGATCATGTGTATCTCTGAGTTAGACCCAGAAAAATCTCTTTGAGACTGGAAGCTTGTGCCAAGTTGGCACCTCGGTATTGTGGACCCTTTGAGAATTTCGATAGAGTGGGACCTGTAGCCTATAGGCTATAACTTCCTCCCACAGTGAAGGCACGTGATGTTTTCCATGTTTCGTTATCAAAAAAATATCTACATGATTCTAATCATATTATTGATTGGTTTTTTATTCAGGTGGAACCAGAGGGAGAATTCATGCTAGAACCTCAATGCATAATAGACAGGAAGTAAATCCCACTGAGGAACAGAACCATTGCACAGGTCAAGGTGCAGTGGAAACACTTTGGCCCATATGAGGCTGCATGGGAAATGTAGGATGTCATGAAACAGACATATCCATTTTTATTTACTTTTGTACATACATAGCACATCGACATATAGAACATCGAGGACGATGTTCCTTTAATACCCTTGTTTCCCCCATTTTGTAAATATAACTATAATTGGCCAAGAGACTATGGAAGACTAGATATGTGTGAATGTTTGATTTGATGAACCTTTGTATAAAAGGTCAATGTATGTATTTTATGTTATTAATAGAAAATGAATAAGTGTTGCATAACTATTGAAAGGGGGGTTTTCCAAGATAAACCATGGATGTTATGAGAGAGATGGATAGGGGAACCAAAAATGGTTGAGATGACCCCCCACCAAACCAGTACCTTGTTGGAATTAATGGCTCATACCCAGAACAATTCTCTGACCCAGAAATGAATTACCAGTCAGAGTGGTAGCTGGAAGAGTCCTCCTCAAGAGTTAATGAGGAGATGGGGCAGAGTACACATCTGCAAGACTTCCATACCTAACCATGAGTTGGGGATTTGAACCCATGTAACCTTCTTGAGTAAGGCAAGAAAAAAGGTAATTCATGGGCAGAGGAAGAGGAGCGAGCAAGCAGATCTGCGAAGAGAGCAAAGTCAAAAGACCAATCTCGAGAAGAGAAAAAGAGTGGTTGCAGCTCTCTATTTCGAGGAAGAACTGGGAAATTAACTTGTTATGGGTGCAAGAATTTGTTGGAAAGGTTTTTGTTTCAAGCTGGTAAACAGGGCTAACGAGTGACTATGGAAGTACTCATGCAGACCTCCTTGCTTGGTACAGAGGAAACTCATTTCCAAGGTCCTGTAAGAAGAGGAGAGTAACCTTCATCCATGACTATCATTGAGCAAGAAGAAAGAGTATCTCTCAGAGAATCATGGTCTAGCTCGGGGGTGTCCAACGTTAAATCCATCATAAGTGGATGTGCCTATGGTTGGGTGGAAACAAGCACCCCTTTCAGCAGTCACTTCACGAACTCTGGTTTTTTGATAAGTATCTTCATATTATGTGTGTTGAAATGGAAATGGTGATTGAATATATGTATATGTCTATGACTGAGTGTTAGGAGGAAAATCACTCTATGGCATTGGGTAAACCACAATAGACAAAAATGACTACATAAATCAACTCTAATCTCAAGTATCCTATATAAACGAACATGCTAACAAGACAAGATAAAGAGCCTACCTCATCTAGATGTTCGATGACAGCCACCATTGAGCACTTGACCCAAATTATCCTCAACAACCAAGATACGCAAGCATATGGTGATAATATAAAAAGTTAGCACATATAATAGCATAACAAATATGCCCATGGAATAACAATTCAAATATTTGTGAGACGTTAATTGGACGAGAAAAGAGTATTTCTATTAAAATGTAATCAACAAAAGTGTATGAATGACAAACTTTCGTGTCGACACGTTCGAAACCGAGAAACTAAGTCCCTTCCAGCTGGGCCTCCACCACTTCAATCCTCCACCAAAGGCAAGCTCATATAAGAGATACAATGAGGTTCTCCATCAAATAGGGAAGAGCTTGGGGGTTGAACAATGTGTTCAGACTTAAAAGGGCAAAGGGTTGCAGACTCAATATGAAGTGAATAATTTATCCCGAGTAAATTTTCTCTCAAAGTTGAATTATTCACCTATTTTCCACTACTTGGATAGGGCCCATTTATAGCCTTCAAATGGAACTAAAGGGACGATTCGGAACGTTTCTAGTATATGGAAGGTCAAGGATCATGGATCTCATGACATGACATGGAAACCCGACACCATTTTCAATTTTGGTCACAAAACCCGATGTACGCGGGCTGTAATGGTGCAACCTGCATATACACATGTTGTATAGCTGTTAAGGTGTGTATATGTGGAAAAATATGTTTTTTAGCTCTGCGAATTGTAAAAAGGGGACTTCAAGTCTACATAGGGAAATGGAAAAGGCCTTCTAAGCAAGTTGCATGGCGTGAGGCAAATCTTTCTATAACACATGCCCCCTAATGTGTGAGGTCAAAGGAGTATCTGCAATGGTTGAAATACATTATAATTCCCAGAAGTGGAGTAATGGAGACCCAGCTGGATGAACTAGTTGCTCATAATAATATTACAATCCATAATGACTTTGTGCACATGGATGCCAATTTGAATTACACTGCAGATCCATGTGGAAATATACCAAATAGTTGTTCATGGCCATGAATAGGAAATACAATGGTAGATACATGCCATAGGTTGTCGTAGTCATGAACATGGCCTAGTGAAAAACAGTCTCAAAATCAATCTGAAGATATATGTATATAATGGAGTACAATCTGATCTCCCGTGATCACTAAAGTCATATAGGTATTGGTCCAATGAATGAGCAACAACTCAAGAAAGATGCAAATATGAACTGATGTCTTCAAGTCTTCTACATGATCTACCAACGGTGCAATTCAACATCATGTGAATAAAGGAGTTGAGGTCGAACACAATGAGACTTCGTTTGATTACCAGTCATTAAGGTATACCATTAACAAATGTGGGACAACTTATCGATGATGAAAGTAGGTATCAAGACACCGACTACATTCTTACAAGTGTGAATAAAGGAGTTGAGGTCGAACACTTGAAGAATACATCGATCAGGAGACATTGATGTATTCCCAATTGTTGATGGCGAGAGAACCTTCCATTGATGACTGCAAGTCTCTAGGTACTCATAGGACTCTAGGTCTCATTTCCAGAATATATGGGTTGAAGTCGATGGAAGGAGACCCACTGAAAGGAGAGCATTAAGGCATCTCTCATCAGTTAGCATGAGGTACAAAGCAATGGCTTGATGATTTGGAGTAACTCGGACAAAGAACATGTTCACGAACCAACAACCCTGTGCATCTTTCACATGCACTAGATGCAAGCAGTGCTCGAAAAAGACCCTCTAAATAGCATCCAATAAGGAAAATTGTCAAAAAAGATGAGGAAACCACCAATAAGGCTAATGGCATACAAGGCACTGCACGAATCCCAATGTGTGAATAGATTTCTAGTCTTCAAACACAAGGGAAACGCCCTAGTCAATGACCAATGAGGATATGTCAACTATTGGGTTCAAGGTTACCTACCTATAATGAAAGTAGGACCAAGGTGCATGGTAGGACTACAGCTTCATGCAACTCTAAGATGCACTGAGGGTATGGCCAACATTCAAATTCAAGAGTTTTGAGAAATGACCAATATATGCTGATAGACATCCTTTGAACAAGAGCATGAGACATATGGAAGACTCCAGCAACATAGACTCAATGATGAAACTTTGTGATGCATAAGGCACCAATCAAACTCTCCATGATGGTTGGAAGAGTAACCAGTCAAAGGAGTAGACTCTAAGTGATGAGGTCGGATTCCTAAGGTCATGCTAAAACTAAACTTTGGATGACAAGTGGACTCAAAAGTTTGTGCTATGTTCAAAGGCAACATGACTGATGCCAACATGAGATAATATTATTTTCTCGCCCGTCTTTTTTTTTCTTTTTCATAGACAAATGAATGTTATGATACAGAGGAGGAAACGAGTGTCATGAGTAAGAAACTAGTTCTAGTAGTGGAACATACCTATGCTCAATGCAAGGGGTTGCATGCATGATATGGACACTCGGGGGAATGTTTCCTTGTAGGGTACAGGGTGTCAAGCTGCAAAGGATATAAACAAGGCTCTGCTTGGATGATAATGCAAACTGCTGGGTAAATAGGATTATAATGCGAAAGCAGGAACCAACAATAGGCTCAATACTGCAAGCAAGATTGTAAGATGCAATTACAACTTAACTCCAAAGACTGTCCTTTTTCGTAAATTTAGTCCCCTAGGCCCGAAAAAGTATAAAACAATACCCAGGAGAACTCTTCTATCCGCTAGTGACTAGAGTATTCCTTTTTTGAAATTAATCTACTTGGTCCAAAAAAGGGTTAAACTTACACCAAATAGACATCCTTTCAAATCCAATTAATGAGCGTGAAAGAGACAAGTTCACTCGGCAATCTTTTCATTTTTTGAGAGAGTCGGAAAAGAGCTTAAACAAGACTTGTGAATGTTGATCTAAGCAGCATAACATGGTGGAGGACAAGGCTCCCATGCAGGACTTCTATCAAAAGTTAGCAAGTCACAAATATATGACACAATCTTGGGAAAACCCAAATCTTTCCCATTCGAGGAGGATAAAATGCTTGCAGAGGATACCTTATCTACAATATATCGAAGAATGCCCCTTATCTGGAAGGGTGTAGAAGAAGGAATTCAAGGCTCTACAAGATCATTCCAATCAGAGGAAACCACCCTAGGACTTGGAGGGAGCATACTCAAAGAGAGTGGAATGCTCCCTTGTTCATAAGGTACAGAATCAGAAATGCTAAGGACATCGTCAAAAGATGTATCAACCCCCAAAAGAAGAGTGGGATTGACCGAATATTGCATCAGCAATGTCACTTCCTTAGACTTGTCACTCTCCAAGAGAAGAGTGGAATCAACCGAAGATTGCATCGGCACGACCACTTCTTCAACCATTGGTTGAATAGGATGCGAGACAACAAGGTCAAGAGACGCACCATCCCCAAAAATAGGAGTGGTGTCGATCGAATATTGCATCGACATGACTATTGGTTGAACAGGATGCGAGACAACATGGTCAAGAAACACATCACCCCCAAAAAGAAGAGTGGTGTCAATTGAAGATTGCATTGACATGACCGGTGTATCAACCAAATAAGGAATAGAATTTTGGGAAACCAAAGATAAATCAAAACCCGAAGGACCCTAGGCAAGGACCACGCTTCTTTTACCACAGTAGTAGAAGGGCACAAACGAGTAAGTTGATCGCCTTTGTAAAGCCTACAAAGGAACTTGGGCTTATGTCTTATATGTCTATGCTTCTCAATCATATGAATGCCCCCAACATAACTTGTAATGTCAGGTAACATGCTCCCAGCATGACTTGCAGAGGCTAGTAGCAGATCTCCAACATGACTTGCATAAGTTGGTGATGAATACCTAACATGACTAGCAGAGGTTGGTGATGAACCTTCAACATGACTAGTAGACGTTGATGATGAACCCCCAACATGACTAGCAGAGGTTGGTGATAAATGTGCAATGTGACTAGCAGTGACTAGAATTATGCCCCCAACATGACTTGCAGCAATTGGTTGTTGGTCTTCTACATGACTTGTAGAGGTTGTCGACCAATCTCCAACATGACTAGCAGAGGTTGGTTATATAATGATAGTATGACTTGCAGTGATTGGATTGGCGGCGATGGTTGGTTGCGGAATTTGAGAACAAGGTTCCAGGAAAGCCTGGTTTTGAGAAATTGCAGGCCAGGAAGGGTTCTAGTATACACCATGGCCATGTCCGGCAAGAAAATATCCTCCTCCAAACTAATTCATAAAGGGTTATAAGGGCATTATCACCAAGGAAGTCGCTTGCAAAGAGAAAGCAACATGACAAGGGTTACTCAAGTGAGGATATATTTTTCCCCCAAATAAAGGAACTTCATGAAGGGGGTTTCCCATACTATAAAACTGACCCCCCCCCCCTGGATGAAACACCAGAGGACAGATAGAGGTCCGCCATGGGAAAAGCGTTTGTAGGAACCGGCATAGAGGAAGAAGGATAGATGGATGGTATGTAACAAGTAGAATGACCTCCCATTTGAGAAATTTCTCCTGGAAAAGTGAAGCTAGGATTGGATTCATAGGAAGGAAGATTCCAACCTCCTACCGTAATAGTTGGTTGAGGGATATGACTCCCACAAAACGAAAAGGGATAAAAAGGAGGCATCATGCCCCCAGACCCAAAACTAGGATTCACATAAGGCAACGAGACAGAGGATGGAAAGTGCGAAGACATGTCTGGCATACCATGAGAAAAATGATTAGAGGCCCAAGGTACTGGCTGAGTATCATGACTCAGAATACCACTCAGAAATGCAAAAGGATTTGTCCCCATGGAATGATAAACGACCATGGGTTGGGTAATGCTAACTGAGGGAATCACGGGGGCTCCACTAACCATAGAAATGAAAAATCATGACGCAATACAAAATCCTACGACCAACTAATAATCAAAGAGCGCACCAAAGTAAATAAAAAAGGCTAATGCACACAAACAGGATATAGTGGCTGAAAAGTGGCCTCCCTCACTAAAGTAGGTATGCCTCGCCCAAGAGGGGCCTAAGACTCCCTTCCAAAGATCGCAGGTATCATAATCAGTTATAAGGGCCCTCATGGGATTAACAACGCATTCAGTCAGATCCCCCCGGAGAGGTAATCCTCCATAAAGGATGTGTGTTTTTCAACCCTTATGTGACTCAGGGTACTTGCAGAATAACCCCTACAAGTAACCTATGTGGCTACCTATGCCAAGCAGCTAAGCCACCATGATATAACCAATGCACAAGCGAACACTCGTAAGTTAGGTCCACCGTATGGGCAAGGTAACAAAGCCCAAATTCTCTAAAACACCTCCTCTCACAGAGGTAAAGATACTAGCAAGACACCCATATATGAATAGATCCCAGAAATATCTCTGACGCTAAGAAGGTAATGGAAGGATATCTCCTCAACCGACTTCACACGAACTCGTGCTTAACTTCAGTGTGAGCGGAGCCTCCTAACATCACCAATTATATAATGGATTTCACCACTCCCTTAGTCAGACACATATGTTGAATTTAATAGCCTTGGAGAAGTTTACTCACAAAATCATATTCCAAGGCTCTAAATCTTAAGCTAGTTTGTGCACCCTAAAAAATAAAATCGTTTCTAATCAATTTTAAATTTATCAGTGTTACTTTTAGTGGATATGTTTACTCAAAAGATGTGGTCGTGAAACTGATGATGTTATGACTCGATCAAAAAAAGAAATGAATATGAATATAATGCAAAATCCTAACTTCAATTCTCAACAAATGATAAGCTTTTTCAAAATGCAATTTTCAATTCAACTCTGTGATTTCAAATAAGATGCACCCTTTCCATACATGTATCAAGATCAATAATAAGAACCAAAGATCAAATGCCAACATGCAAGATATATATTTTTGTATTTTCAATATAAAGAAATGAAAATGCAAGGACTGAACAACAGCTTGATGTATAAATCCTATTGTAAGCAAAAAGAGACAAACCAAGCAGGATATCAAGAAGCAAACACCTAGTCCAAGATGCAAGGACAACCAATGAAACAAAAATGATGAGAAAGAAAAACCACCCAAAAATTAAACCAAAGAAAGGTTTCCTATCACTCTGCAGGCACTTAACAGTCATGACAGAGACCTAAGAAGACTCAACAACCATCAAAACTTACCCAGCAAACACCAAACTCAACAATCAAGAAAACAAGGATGATGTACACGATTGTTCAGGAGAAAAATGTGTATATACACTCCCTACATAATGACAACTCGTGTATGTACCCGTCTGTCAAGGAAAAAATCACGTATATGTATTGAAACACTACCAGGTTAAGGAGAAAGCCAAAAAACTCAGATTCAAAATGAAAATAGGATGTCAAGCAATCAGATGACAAGAAAACTCAAGCTAACCGAGAGCAATCAAAGGAGAAAAACACTCCAGACCCCGAAAAGAAGATCCTTCCCTGGTATGGTCGCCAATTATGTTACGAGGGAAATAACTCTATGGCCTGGGGTAAACCGCAACAGACAGAAATGACTGCATAAATGAACTATAATCTCAAGTATTCTATATAAACGAACATGCTAACAATACAAGATAAAGAGATTACCTCGTCCAGATGTTCAATGAGTCCATCGTTGAGCACTTGACCCAAATCTATATACCTTCAACTTGTCCTCAACAACAAGATACGCAAGCATATGGTGATAATATATAAAGTTAGCACATATAATAGCATAATCCATCAATATTCATAACAAATATGCCCATGGAATAACAATTCAAATATTTGCGAGACATTAATTGGAGGAGAAAATAGTATTTCTATTAAAATGTAATTAACAAAAGTGTATGAATGACAAACTTCTATGTCAGCACGTTCGGAACTGAGAAACTAAGTCCCTTCCATTTAGGCCTCCACCAAAGGAAATCTCATATAAGAGAGACAATGAGGTTCTCCATCAAATAGGGAAGAGCTTGAAGGTTGACTAATGTGTTCAGACTTAAAAGGACAAAGGGATGTAGACTCAATATGAAGTGAATAATTTCTCTAGAGTAACTTTGCTCTCAAAGTTAAATTCTTCTCCTCTTTTCCACCGCTTGGATATAGCCCATTTATAGCCTTCAAATGGAATTGAAGGGCTGAGTCGGAATGTCTCAAGTTTATGGAAGGTCAAGGACCATGGATCTCATGACGTGACATGGAAACCCAACACCATTTTTAATTTTGGGCATAAAACTCAATGTACACGGGTTGTAATGGTGCAACCTGTGTATACGCACGTTGTATAGCTATTAGGGCGCCTATATGTGGAAAAATATGTTTTTTAGCTCTGGGAATTGTAAAAAGGGGACTCCAAGTCTGCATAGGGAAATGGAAAAGGCCTTCTGAGCAAGTTGCATGGGGTGAGGCAAATCTTGCTATAACACTCAATTCTGTGTTGAATGGTTAAGTTAGAAATATGTATTATCTCTATGTGAACCCATGATTTTGAATGGTCGTTTGCTTGACTCAGCTTAGCAGCTAGAGAGTTGTGGGATGTAAATATGCAATAGTGTCGGGGAAAGACTTATTGGGATTCTTAAGTCCTGTCGGCCTCTAGTATCTACCTTTGCGTGAATACTAAGTCCAAACCCAATGGAAGGAGGGCGCCTCCTTCAAATATTTCACCTGTGTGACCAAGGTCTCATGCCTGTGTCCTTAACCAACTCGCATCTAAGAATATTAGTGTGTAACTCACTAGATTTTTTGAAGGGCCCATGTGACCAAGGTCTAGGAACCCTACACTAGGTCCGAAAGGAGCTGAGTCTTTCTAGCTTCGGAACTCCGGAGTGTTTCAACCTTACCATTTATAAATCAGTCAAAGGCAACTGATAGTTACGGTTACCCATAAGGTTGACCGAAACCTGGCAGTCTCCCTGACCATGGCAAATAGACCTTCCCCACTATTAAACTTTGATCCATTTACCCATCGCGAAGTAACATGAGTCACTGATTTGATGGTATTCGGGAGTCCCCTTGGTCGTTTGATTTACACCGAGGTAACTTCAGCGAAGTCCAACTTCGATAGAATAGGGACGTTAAAGCACCAAATTCCCCGAACGTCAAACTTACAAAGTGCTGAGAGCTATGGATCTGGGGAGTCTGTTAAGAGCCCCTCTTAACCATTCGATCAACCAGTGGAGGGACCTGCATACGGTACCTCGGCGGAATCCTACTTCGGAAGAGTTTAGTGGCCATATTGTCGAAACCCTTGAAGGTCGGAGCTACAAAGTGACGAGGACCATAGATCTAGGGACCCTTCGGGATCTCCCCTGACCGTAAGATCTAGACTATGGTCATCCCGACGCTGACCACTCCAAGAACAAGGAGGAAGTCACACCATGGATTCCCTGAACATCGAAGTTACGAAGTAACGGAGGCCATGGATCCATGGGTTACGTGGACACACCTTGACGGTGAGATATAAGGGCGTAGGAAGGCCATCATTCCAGAGTGACCTAGCACAATTACATCATCCAAGGTGGGACCCACGACTGACTTGCCACCTGTCACCTGGATTCATGCATTTCACAGATCCTAGGTGACCAATAAAACATGACACATGTCACCCACTATAGGGGCCACGTGTCTTCTCCACCTTGCCATGTGTCACCCCTGGCACTTTCCTGTTTGGTCCATTTGGCAGGAGGCGTATTCGGGACCCACCTTTACTTGCCTCTGCGTCTAGTACATCACCACATGCGAGGGTGGACTCTTTGAAAGTTCAAAACTTTAGGACTCCGGAGGTTTGGAATGCAGTGTCGAGGGTAAGTTCAAAGGACCGAAGCCTGGAGCCATGTGGTGAGATTTTGAGATACTTCAGGAGTCCGAGAATTTAGGACTCTGGAGGATAGGTGTGTAGAAAGGCGAAGGGACGCTCAACGTCGAGTGCCAAACTTCCCTCTATCCTGTGTGTTAGATGAGGAACAAGTCCTGTCGTTGGATTGGATGGTGGATAGACCTTCCCTGTGGGAGGTAGGAGCCTAAATATGGTACTAATGAGATGGAACCACGTGGTCACCACGTGGCCTTTAACTAATAAGGCTAGAAGAACTTCAGGAGGCCATATATTACAAACCAGAGGTCAGATTAGAGCCCAAGAATAGTTGTTAGAAATCTATGGGCGAGTAGAAGAGGATGAAGACCTCGAAGATATGATTCGAGATGATTAGAGTAAGCAAAATTTTGATGCCCCATCCCTAGAAAGGGTACTTAGGGTTCGGGTATGTTACATACATTCCATTTTGTGTTAGGAGGTTCATTCGATGCCCATGATGTGCTTTACGTACCAGGTTTGAAGATAAATTTTCTTTCAGTCTTAGTTATGGAGGACAGGGGATTTTCCGTTACTTTTAGGAGAGGGAAAGTACTCATACGTCCAAATAAAGCTATCCCAAATAACACAGTGGTCATTGGGGTTAGAGACAGAAATTTATACAGGTTGCATGGAAAGCATGTTCAAGATTTGGTACACAACAATGACGACCTATGTGAGTTGTGGCACAGGAGGTTGGGACACCTACACTATAGGGAGTTCAGGATTGTGCAGTAAGGAGTGTGTAGAGGGCGTGCACTTGGAAATAATTCCAAGGATGATTTTCCTAGAAGTGAGAGTAGGTCCAAGTGGGTATTGGATCTTATTCACTCATATGTGAGTTGGATTATTTTAGCGGCATCATTACAGGGATCGTCATACTATGTGACATTTATTGATGATTTTTCTAGGAAAACCTAGATCTTCTTTATGAAGACCAAGGATGAGGTCTTCAGTCGGTTTCAGAAGTTTAAGGATCAGATAGAGAATCATACGAGTAAGAAGATCACAGTATTGAGGTCAAATAATGGGGGAGAGTACACCTCCAATGACATCAAGTATTTCTACAAAAATGCAGGGATCAAGAAGGAGTTGACAGTCTCATACAACCCTCAACAAAATGGGGTTACAGAGAGAAAGAATTGATCCATCAAAGGTTATGCCAAGGCTATGATACATGGTCAGGATTTGCCCATGTTTTTGTGGGAAGAGGCATGTAATACAACAGTGTATGTGCAGAACAGGAGTCCTTATAGGATATTGGGGGACAATACTTCAGAGGAGGCATTCTCAGGGTTAAGCCAGAGATAGGACATTTGAGTACCTTTGGTTGTCCAATTTACCTCCATGTGCCAGTGGATAAGAAGATGAAGTTGGAGCCTTCAGGACGGAAGGGTATATTTGTGGGGTACAACAAGACCTCAAAGGCTTATAGGATCTTCATTCTAGTGTAGAGGAATAAAGTTGTGAGTAGAGATGTGAAGTTCAAGGATAACTTATCATCTAGGAGTACTCATAAGTAATCAACAGTGACAGAGGACAAGAAGCAATAGGCTCCAAAGAATGAGTAGTGGTCAACAGTTCAAGCTTCAGGTGGAGAGGATCGGTTAGCCCCTTACATCCATGTGAGGAGACCCAAGTGGCTAGTACACACATTGAGGGATGTTGATGAGGCTCTTAGGAGTGTGGTCAGAGAGCGTAGGCCTCCATAGAAGTTTATGAACTATATGGAGCTTATGAACTAAAAGCACTAAGTATGCAACATGTAATCTAAATCTCAAGTGAGTGTGAGAAGTAATCTCAACCGTAGATCACTTTTGAAATTAGAAATACATTATAACTCACAATTATAAAAGCAAGGCTAGGGAGAACGAGAAAGACACTTGACATTTGACACTTGACAGATTCAAGGAGATCTTGGATAGGGAAGGAGAAGGACTTCCATCTAAAGATCGGATCAAGGAGAAGAGAGAACAGAGGCTTACGCGGGTGATTTTCAATCTAAGGAAGCCACAGGAGAGTGTCAGAAAGTACAGAACTTTCCATACAAGTTTTCCATATGAATACGCGGTTCGCAATTTAGACAGTCGCTTATATACGCGATTCACAAGAAGGTGAATCAAATATGTCTCAAAAAGTGTGCCATAACTGATCGTACAACAAGTCAGACCTTGCCAATTTCATATGCATTTGTATTTCTCTAAGTGGGCCATTATCCCTGTTACGGGAGCCCTGATTTTAGCATAATACAATCATTCTCAACACTGCTTTTCCCTCCGAAATTTGTCCATGGGTTTATACCCAAAAACTTTGGTGTTCTTATGTGTTTGATTTGGTTTCCTTATTTATGGCCAACATTGAACTATTTTTTTGTTATTGATATTTTTTTTATATGCCACCTCGATGTTGAGCAAAGAAGGAATTACATATCCCTCATACTCAGATGTAGAAAGTTCCTTTTGGGGCAATTAAAGTATTCCTTTAATTATAGGGTGAGTTCTTTATCATGAATTGTTAATGGTAATGTAAACATGAAAAACAACAATCTTTTAATTTGGAAGGATGATTCTAGGTACTTTGACAATAAATATGAATATGGTGTACACTGTAAAAAGATGAAATGTAAGAAATCGAACTAGCTTCTGGAATATAGAATTTTTGTATAACTATGTGAAATCATATTTTTCTAACATTGGTATGTTATTTTTCATGCAAAATAAAATACATATGTTAGATTAGTGCAAGTGTTGAGTGCCTAAATAATAGAATTTCCTTTAAAACAATTTTACAATTGTCGAGAATGCATTGTTTTTATGCACGATTATTTTTTCAATGTGTGTGTGTAATGATGATGATGGTTAATGTCCACTGAGACCAAAATGGTCTATCGAACCTTAATAAAAGTAAGAGATTACTTGGATTTCTTTAAAATGTTATTTCAATGCTTGAAAAGCATTAAGAGAAGCATTCCAGGATCACTATTTTTTATGGCTTAGAAGGTTAGGAAGGTCCGTGTTGTGACAAATATTTTAAAATTGGGATCTAATTTGAGTACATGTAGGGCATTCTAGGAGAAAGTATTTTTTATCTTCAACCCTCTTGGTGTCACAAAGGTGACAAATGATTTCTTGCCATGGTGTTTTGGGGATTGTGCAATGCCCAGTTCCACTATGCAGCTCATGAGAATTAGTTCTTATTTTAGCAATATTGATTATCTTCTTTATGCTAGTCCAAACATATATGTGTGTGTGTGTGTGTGTGTGTGTGTGTGTGTGTGTGTGTAATTTGGCAAAGATGGAAAAGAAGGGTAGTAAAGATGGAATTGATGCGGTAAATATGTCTCTACATTGGATATTATCTCTGTAGTGAATACATCTCTATGGTGAATACATATTGTGGTGAATATTATATTTGTGGTGCATATATACAGCATGAATATTTATCTCTATGGGTGAATTGATATATCTACGATGAATTGGTGAGGTGAATACATTATGCGCATCTACATATATAATTTGGAAAAGATGGAAAATAAGGGTAGTAAATATGGAATTGATGTGGTGAATATATCTCTGTAGTGGATATTATCTCTATGGTGAATATTATCTCTGCAGTGAATTGATGGGGTAAGTATATCTCTATGGTGAATACATACAGTGGTGAATATTATCTTTGTGGTGCATACATACATCATGAATATTTATCTCTACGGGTGAATTGATATATCTACGATGAATTAGTGAGTTGAATGCATTATGCGCATCTACGGTGAATCTGGTCTACGATAACTAAATCTCATTCGTGGCTATTAAACCCTATCGTGAATCAAGTGCACAAGTTTCTTATTTATTTATTATTCTTTTCAATACGAGTAATACATCATTGATGCCTAAATCTAATATAGGGAAGGACTAACAAAGTAACCCTATATATATATATATATAATTTGGTAAAGATGGAATTGATGCGGTGAATATATCTCTGCAATGGATATTATCTCTGGGTGAATACATATTATGGTGGCTATTACCTCTGAAATGAATTGATGTGGTGAATACATATGGAGGTGAATATTATCTCGATAGTGCATAAATAAAGCGTAAATATTTATCTCTATGATGAATTGGTGTGGTGAACACATTATGCGCATCTAAGGTGAATCTAGTCTACGGTAACTAAATCCCATTCATTACTATTCAAGCCCTCCCGTGAATCAGGTGCATAAGTTTATTATTTATTTATTTTTCTTTTCAATATGAGTAATACATCATTAATGCCTAAATCTAATAGAGGAAGGACTAACAAAGTAACTCTAGATAGCATGCATGAATATATATAATCAATAGAAAAACATAAAGAAGAGAGAGAAGCCAAACTTCAAAGTGAGTTAGTAGCAATGCTTGATAATAAATTTAGATCTTTAGAAGATAATATTCAAATACAAATAGACAATAAACTATTGGGGTTTAAGACTTAGTTGTAGAAAATGGAGACTAGATTACAAGAAATAGAAAAAAAAACAGCCAAGAACAAAACCAATCAAGGTAGGAAGAAGAGGTCGAAGAAAATAACAACATTAGGGAAAGGATTAAAGAGCTAGAAGAAAATATAATTAATAATTTGACCCTAAATAGTGGAACACAAGTTGGATATCAAGCCTATAAAAGAGGAAATGAATAAGATCATAGAGTTAGACCATGAGCATAACAAAAGAGCATTGAACCTCATAATTTTGGGTATAAAAGAACAGAAAGATGAGGACACATTAGCAATAGTCAAGGAGAAAATAAAAATAAAAATCACAAATTAAAAAATCTGGCCTTATAGAAGCAAAAAGGTTGGGAAAAATAATTGAACATAAATATAGGTTGATTTGGATTATGGTAATGGAAAATTGGTTCTCATTAATGTCAACCTTAGAAGAAGTCCCTAAAAGTGATGATGATGTGTCCACTTGAAGAAGCCTTGAAGAGCCTTCAAGGAGCTTTGACATAAGTGTATATAACTTCAAAGTGGTCCCCTTATGGAGTAGCTTTTAAGCATGGCCCTCACAGGATGAGATAACATGTGGTTGTTTCCACATGCCCACTTTGAGTTGTACAAAAATGGATCCTTGATTGAGCCTTGAAGAAGTCCTAAAACCAAGTGAATAAGCCCCTAAAGTCAATAGAAGAGTCCCATAAATCCAAGTGAAGAATCCCTTAAATCCAAGAGAAGAATCCCCTAAAGTAAAGTAAAGAAGCCCCTAGGTCGGTCATCCTTAAGGAAGAGTTGTGACCCTTGGTCGCACCTCCTCATGTGGATAAGACTCATATAAATAAGCGAAGCTCCATTTGGAATTTTTATCACACCAATTCGACCTATCCAAGGAAGAGGAGCGAATTTCATCCTAGAGGAGCAAATTTCCAAGGGAAGATGAAGTGAAGAATGGCGAAGTTCCAAGGGAAGATGAAGTCTTGTGATGATTTGTTCTAGGGTTTTCTTTAAATTTCATCTTGGAATTTTTGATATAACATTTTTTTCTAGAATGATTCAGATAGCAAAACCTATAGATGTTTTATAAGAGTCTTGACACATTACAGGTTTGGAGTTATTCTCAATGGAAGTTGAAGTTTTTAAAACTAGGGTTTTCTTCTTCAAAACAAGTCATCTTTCCATTTTTCCTATAATTGTTTTTTGGGGATGATTCAAGGAGAAAAACTTGGAGGAATTTTAGATAATATATCGAAGAAGATTGGGTACAAGTTTCATATCCTGATTCATTACAAGTACGGAGTTATACTTGTTGGAAGTTAGGGTTTGTGACTAATCCATAAACTAGTCCTAAATAGGTGTTCAAGATAAAATGGTTATATTTGAAGATTGTTAAGTACAAATTGAATTCCACTTGTTTCATTAGAAGTAGAAAATATCCTAATATCTTAGGTCCAAGTTTCAAAATTAGAAATGGAAAATTGAGCTTGTGGAAAATCTTACAAGGTTGGAGATTTGAGGTACAGTTTTGAGCAGTTTTGTATGCAGATTTAAGAAGTGATTTTGGGATTGTATTTGAAGGTTGATTTTATCCTATATCATCATTTAAAATATTCCAAGGGTATCAATGTCTCCTTCCAGTAGGTGCTCAAAAACTCAAGGAGTGGGTGTTTCCTTCAAGTTGGTGCTTGTAAAATCTTGAAACTACTTAAGAAAAGTTTTTGTGCTTTTCTCCCAGTTGGGTTTCCATGTAAAAATGTGTGTGCAATGTGTATGAGTTTATGTGATGATGAATGGAATGATTAATGGTTAATTTTTATGTAGTGCTTGAAGGTTAAAATTTTTGAAATAACTCTATACTCCCCTCTCAGCATTCTTGAATATTCTAACAATTGGTATCAGAACGAGGTTCCTTCAGGAACAATCTAACCATTGGAAGGTAGATCATGGATAAGCAAGGATAATTTACCAAAAATGGGACACCATTGTTTGATGGGAAAAATTATGTTTTTCATATCATAAGAATGAGATCATTTTTGCAGGCACATGGATTTGATGTTTGGCAAGTTGTAGTAAAGGGATACACTGCACCAGCTTCTCCCCCAACAGATAATGTTGGGAAAAAGATCATTGAATACAATTCAAAGGATACAAATGTCATTATAAGTGGTCTAATAGGTTTAGAATTTGTTAAGGTTGTGCATTGTGATTATGTAAAGGAAATATGGGACAAGCTCAAGATTTTTTATGAAGGAGATGCAAAATTCAAAGGGGTCAAACTTCAGACTTACAGAGGACAATTTGAACATCTAAGAATGAAGGAAGATGAAG
Source organism: Picea mariana (assembly GCA_032191745.1). Lineage (NCBI taxonomy): Eukaryota > Viridiplantae > Streptophyta > Pinopsida > Pinales > Pinaceae > Picea > Picea mariana. The sequence goes on from JASDQU010103731.1 coordinate 194,843, forward strand.
ATAGTGTAGTTGATTTTCTCCGATTTGATAAAATTGTGAATACTATAAGAGGATTGGGAGAAAATATTGAAAATTCAGTTATTGTACAAAATATACTGAGATCTCTCCCAATGAAATTTGGCCCTAAAATCTTAGCTATAGAAGAAAGACAAGATCTGGCTACGTTGAGCATGGATGAATTACATGGTGTTAATGTTTTATGTTGATATTATAGTTCTTTGCATTTCATAAAGATAAGAGCATAATAAGCACAAGATCACTGAGAAATACACATCCACAATAGACACAGCATTTATCCCGGGAAACCCTCTAGGGGAAGAAAACCCAGCAAAAACTTCCTTATCATAAATAGCTTATCAAGAGTTCAAGAGATAACTCAACCAATACAGAAAATCCTCCTCCAAGAGATGCGCCACCCTTCTTCTTCTTTCACCAACTTGAAATATCACCTTGCCTCATAAGAA
>JASDQU010103732.1:0-16656 GCA_032191745.1 Picea mariana
AAGATTAATTGTACCTCCTTAATACTAGGGTTTCCTCATTATTAAACCTTAACCAACATAAAATTAATATAGTTTTTACTAAAACTCCCGGTCAACCCTAAATTTCTCCTAAAAAAGAGGGTTTCACCCAGCCAAAACGTAGTTCTTTCACCTGCCTCATCACTATTTAATAAAAGCTCTTCTCTCACTATCTTTCTCAGACTTTTTTGGTCCTGATGATGGATCCTATTATGGATCCGAAACGTTGACGACAAGATGTCTTAAATACTGTGGTTCTTCCGACAATCTCTGAACATATTTCTCACCACAGAAACCTAAATGAACAGACTTGATCTTGTTAGGATCTACTGCTAACCCTTCCTCGGACAGAACATGTCCCAAATAGTGTATTTTCTTCTGAAAAAAGTCGCATTTGCTGAATTTAGAATAGAGTTGATGTTCTCTTAGCACTTGCAGCACAAGTCTAAGATGCTCTTCATGTTCTTCTCTATTATTAGAGTAGATTAGAATGTCATCAATAAAAACTAGTACAAATTTATCTAGAAATTTATTGAGTACATTGTTCATTAAGCACATGAAAGTGGCAGGGGCATTGGTTAACACAAATGGCACTACCACAAACTCATAGTGACCATACCATGTCCGGAAAGCAGTTTTGTGGATGTCTTCACCCTTAATTCATACTTGATGGTATCCCAAACTCAAGTCAATCTTTGAGAAAATAGTCATGCCTCCCAACTGGTCGAATAGATCATCAATCCTAGGCAAGGGGTATTTATTCTTTATGGTTACTTTATTAAGTTGTCTGTAATCTATACACAGTCTAAGGGTGCCATCCTTCTTTTTCAAAAATAGGAATGGTTCTCCCCATGGGGACACGCTGGGTCGAATATAACCCTTATCCATCATTTCTTTCAATTGCAATTTGAGTTCAACTAACTCAGGTGTGCTCATCCGGTAGGGTGTTCTAGACACCGGCACCACTCCTAGTGCGAGTTCTATCGAGAAGTCAATGTCTCTTCTCGGAGGTAGACCTGACACCTCTTCCAGAAACACATCTCTGTATTCTCTTAGGATAGGGTGACCGTCAGGGCTTGGTTTAGCACCTTCGATTGTTTTTAATACCTATATTGCATATAGGGGACATCCTTTTCGGCAATACTTTCTCATTTGCAGGGCTGATATTTGTCTCATCGAGACCGGTTTTCAGATCCCTTGGAGGGTTATCCTTTTTCCTTCTTTGCTCACACATTCTAAGGTTTTATGTTAACAGTCCAATTTGGCTTTATGGGCAGCCAGCCAGTCCATACCGATCAACATATCGTAGGATCCCAGGGGTAATACATTAATGGTTTCTTGGGTGGGGAATTCACCCATCATAAATTGGCAGGCAGGTATGACCTCTATTACCTTTCTCTTGGCGCCAGTGGCTAACTTTTCAAACCATGGCTTAGTTTTCTTTCGTGGTCGTAGCTTACACTTATCAACAGATTTAGGGGCTATATAACTCAAATTTGAACCAGGTTCAATCAAAACAGACACTAGATGGTTGAAAATCATACCTTCTATTTCCACCACTGAAGCTTGGTGGTCAGCTTGGTTATTATCCAAGGCTGCATAAATCTGCGGCACACTCCTTTCCACATCATTGACTGTGGTAGCTTCCTGAATGTTATAGAATTTCCGATTGTTTTGTTGTCGGTTTGGACAGTCTCTCAGCAGATGCTCTTCTCCACAACCCCAACATTTCAGGGGTTCTTTCTTTGGGTTATTAGTTTTCACTGGCATAGGTCCAGAAGTTTTGTTTCCATCCACCAAAGGAAAGTTCTGTTGGAGTACACTCCGGGCTGGGTAGTTTGTTCTGGGGTTCTTCTTGTATTTTTTAAATCATGAGGATTTGCTCCCCTTTTTCTGAAACCTCGAACCACTCTTCTGTTTCCAATCTCCATGAGATTTTGTTTGATGTCCATATTGTTCATGACAATATGTTTCCTTTCGTATAGTGTCTTCTAAGGTCTTTGGTTCGTCGAATTCGATTCGGTTCCGGTATTCCTTGGGTAGCCCACTAATGAAGCGTTGTGCCTTCGCCTTCTCTGCTTTGATGTAGGGTACATATCTCAATAAGTTGAGGAATTTGTTAACATATTCCTCCATAGTAAGTTGTCCCAGTTTGAGTTCATAAAATTCTTTAGCCTTCTCATTGAAATATCTTTCCGAAAAATACTTCTTCTGGAATTACTTCTCAAACCGTTTCCAAGACAGGTCCTCCTCGAAGAACCCTTTCATATTCTTAAGGTCTTCCCACCATATGGAAGCCTTTCCATTCATATTGAAAGCATCCACTCGGGCCTTCAAATTCTCTGAAAAATCATGGACTCTGAAATATTTCTTCAGTCCAAGTAGCCAGGCCTCGACTTCCTCTCCCTTCTTTATCTCACCGTCGAAGGAGGGAGGTTTGGCCTTTTTAAATTCCTCAAATTTATGACTCTTGGAATTCTTTTTCTTCTTCTGTTTTCTTTGAGAATAGGAACTGGTCCTGCTACTGGAAGAGCCTTCTGAATCGCCATCTTCCTTCTTAGTGGAATCGTCTGGCACTGGTCCTTTACCTCTCGGGTGGACCTTTCTGGATGTGCTTCTCTTAGTATGACCACTGACACGACCATGATTCTACATCTTAGGTTCATGCTGCATTTTTCATTGTAGGTTCGATAAGCTCTGCAGTAGAACTGCATTAATTTCGGTTTTCTTTTCTTCTTCTTTCATCATCCTTTCATTGTCGGCCTTGCAGCTTTGCAATTCAACTATGAGACTCCTTACAGTCTCGACTAGGTCTAGAGGGGTTCCTATTGCTCTTCTTTTATTAGACTCTTCGTCTCTATTGTGGGAGCCTTCTCCCACCTCTTGGTGAGTCACCATACTCTACGTCTGTATATTCCCGCGGTTGATCGTCTGCTTGAGTGAAAAGACAAACATTGGTTATTAGTCAAGAGTTGATCACATTTTTCTAATTTGCATAATTTGTAACTCTTTCACATGCATACACAGTCGGGTCCTCGTTTTCAAGTTTTAATCCTGGGCAAAAGAGTTACATTAGAGGTTACTCTTCGTAGGGGTACTTTGAACGAAGATTATTCGCAACTCGCGCATGAGCCCAATCAGGCTGAGTGTTGTAACTGTGCTCTGACACCACTTTGTAACACACCCACTACCTACAATCAAAATTTTTTCATTGATTTCTCAACAATGAGAATCCCCGAAGATCGCAGCAGTGAAATGCCTAACCCGATCCACAAGTCCCTCTCACTCACATGGATTTTCTGCACTAAGTTGTGATCCTTCCTTGATCTTAATTTTTTGGTTTCAAGGTTTTGTGATCCCCGACGTCAAGAGTTCCTGTCCTCTTGAATCCCCAATCTCCAATGAGCAATTTCACCAATACACGCCCTTTATGCGTTAGCCCTCCTGGCTATGCTCTAGTCCATGTGACCACTAACTCATAAGGCCGTAGCCTTATCCTTCCTTCGGGGTTTTGGGCTTCAAAATCCCGATGCGCTCCAACTCCCATTATCCCTCCAGGCTAAACTCGTGGTCCACATGAACTTCCCCCTATATGACCACAACCATACCTCCTCATCGAGTTTTCAGACTTTTCAATGTTGAAATGCATAAATATCTTGTCCTCGGAATCCCTGATATCCCGATAGGATGTTAGTTTCCACTAGTCCCCTCGGCCAAACATTTTGGTTCCATACGACCTCCCTCTATATGACCATCGTCCTACCACCTATCGGGGCTCCGGGGTTTCTAATGCCGAAAAACATTTGCCCACAGGATTTTCGATCCCTCGAATCCTGATTCTCCGATAGGCTGACAGCTGGCCCCACGATGGCACTCTTCTCTTCATCGGGGATTCGGTATTCACGATTCTGAATTTCATAAACACCTTGTCACCGGGATTCCCGATATCCCGATGAACCAAATGTCGATAGATGACTTCCTATCGGGATTTTCCCCGATGGCTCCGATTGCTGCCATGCGTCCTTCTCTGATGGAAGGTCCTGGTTAACTCTCGGGATTTCATGATTTCTGATGTCCTGGATACCTCATCCCTAGGAATCATGAAATGATGGACTCTGAATCCCCTCATATCTCTGACACGTGTCTCAAGTGAATGGACAGTTCAGATCGCTCTTCACATTTTCGAGACTTCTGATGTACCGAATTTCACGACCTTAGGAACTCCGATTTCCCGAATGTTGATATCTCGATGTCTAGTGCCCAGATCTCCGGAATGGACAATCGCGTGACACACGTCCTCTCTCAGATGGATGGTCCAGATTTGTGTCAAGGTTTTCAAGGTGGACTTACCCGATCTCCTATCCATGGGAATGCCGATATCCCGAATCCCGACGCCTCGATCTCGGCCACGTGTTTCCACTAACGGACGGTCCAGATCATTCCTGGGTAATTTTCCATGGAAATCCACGATCTCATGTCATTGAGACTTCCAATTTCTCAATACGTGAAACCCCGATGAGGCAACCCTCTTTTCGGGATTTTTCCTTCTGTTCACGAGCTTAACTCTCGCGCAACTTCTGTCATATCTGACGGTTGATGGGTATATTCTCAAGGTCTGATGGCTCAGATTCATCCCACCTCATGCATTCTTCCACTACTATGTGGATGTGGAAAGATCAACTATCCAAATTTTCTCATGGACCTTGGGGGGGAGAAATCTACGATCCCGTGTTCGTCGCTATTCACGAAGATAGAGAGAAAAAGGGCAAGGTATGTAACTCCCTTGTTACTTTCTTCAATCTAATGGACATGAAGGACCATGGGTCTTCTGACAGGATCTCATCCATTGATTCATTACTTATCCCTACACTGCTACCTTAAAATCTTAAGAGGGCCATTCCTCCTCATACAGGATTATTAAGACTCGCACATTCAAGTCCTTCTTCCAGGTTCTTGGTAAACCTTTCCAAGGAGGAAATCTCTACGAAGAGATCTATTCCAAGGATTTCCTAGTCGACAGACAAAGGCAAACAAACTCCCAAGGATAGACTAGAAGTCTGACTTGGTTTATCTCATGCATAATTAAATTCATTTATCAACATAAGCCAGGCGGGGTCTTTTTGTAACAAGCATATATCTAACATTTCTTATCAAAACACTGCACAAACATTCTTATACTGTAATCGTTCATAATTTCATAGTTTATGAGCATGTATGTCAGCATATGAATTTCAAGATGCAATATGAAAACACTTATCAGAAATAACACCAGAAGTGGGTGCAACTGCTAAGAGGGGTGCTCGTTTCCACCCAACCATAGGCGTAGTGACTCCCAGTGGATTTACCACTAGCCACCCCCGAGCTGAGACCACGGTGCTCTAAGACTATGTCTCTTTGTCTGCCAGTGACCAAGAGAAAAGGTTTCAATCCCTCCTCTCTGCTATCACTCACTCTACGTAATGCTAGAGTTCCCCTCGCATCCCCCCTCGAATTGCTTCTTCCACATGCCTTATCCTCTTGTGAGGTTGCGTGTGGCACGATTACCCTTGCGCTGATCAGGCCTGATGGTTCTACGGATAGGTGGTTCACCTCCCCATCCCTAATAAAGCCATCAACCTACCATCCTCCAAGGCATTAAATTCAGGGCCAGCGAGCCCCTTTTGGTTCTCTGGGCTAGTGGAGTCCAAATACGGTATTAATTCTCGGTGGAAGTTAATGCCACCTTTTCAGGTTCCTTCCACCGCCATCGTGGTCTCTTTTCTGCACACCCGCTCTCAACAGTCCTGCAATAAATTCAAAATTTTATTCACATTCATTGACCTCTTCCTCAAGGTCCATTTACATCACATATCCACATTTATGAGTTTGCCATAGTTCTTGTCTAGTTCAGTTATATTTACAAGCTGGGGGAAACAGGGTGTTACAGGGATAAAAATATATACAAGGAAGATTACAGGGACATTCCTCCACTGAGAATATTTAGATTTCATAATCAACAACAGATAGACAGGCCTCAAGAAGAAGAAGGATTCATAAGAGCACCTCCTTTCATAAGATCTTCAACTACCAGGTATCAAACTATATTTTTTGGTTTAAGTTATGCTTGTAATAATTTTGGACACAAAGTTGTAAATTGCGGAGCTAACAACAGGAAAAATAACTACTTTGAGAGCCATACACAAACGGGTTATTGAAGAAGACCTAGTGAAACACATAGAAGAAGTTACAACAGGTTTGAATCCTTGAGCACTGAAGTGGAATGTTACAAATGTAACAATTTTGGACACATGGCCAAAAATTGTAGAATGACAGTCCCTCCTAAAGAACCTCAACAGAGTCACAAACAAGAATTTCAGAAAATGACATGGATAAGAAATCAAGATCAGTATAGCAATGAAGAATGCACAATCGCTCTACAAGATAAACAGAAGAAATGTGGTTGGTATGTTGACAGTGGATGTTCAAAACAGATGACAGGTGATAGAGACAAGTTTCTTACATTGTGAGAGAAAAGAGATAGATCAGACTCCTTTGGAAATGATGATTCATCCAAAATCATTGGAAAAGGCACAGTCCAAATTGGGAACAAGAAAGAAAAGGAAGAAAATGTTCTACTAGTAGAAGATATGAAATATAATATTTTAAGTGTGATTCAAATGTGTGACCAAGGTCATAAAGTTACTTTTGATTCACAAAAGTGTGAGATAAGAAAATAAGGTTCAGGGAAATTGGCCGCTACAACTGCAAGAACTTCAAGCAACATATATGTGTTAAGCGAAATTGGAAATGAAAAGAGTTGTGTAGGAAAGGAAGATGAAAGTTGGCTATGGAATAGAAGAATGGGTCACATGCATTTTGATAACCTTGTCAAAGTCAACAAAAGAGAAGGAGTAAGAGAAATGCCCTATATCACGAAACCAACCAACACTTTATGCAAGCATTGCCAACAAGGAAAGCAAACAAAGACCAAGTTCAAATCAAAGGAATATTCAACAACAAAACCAATGGAAACTGTGCATACTGATATAGTTGGACCAACTACAAAAAAAGGCTTAAAAGTTCAGAGATACTTTATGTTATTAGTTGATGATTATACAAGAATGACTGCAGTTTTCTTTCTCAAGAACAAATTAGAAGATTTTGAAAATTTCAAGATCTACAAGGAAATGGTTGAAAATGAGATGGATTAAAGAATCAAATGCTTAAGATCAGATAATGGAGGAGAATTCACCTCAAAGGAATTTATGGACTACTGCAACAATCATGGAATAAAAAGGCAATTCTTCGTCGCTAGGACACCTCAATAGAATGGAGTTGTTGAAAGAAAGAATAGGATAGTACAAGAAATGGCTCGAACAATGATAATGGATTCAAAGTTGATAGATATTTTTTGGACACAAGCAGTGAATACAACAGTTCACATTCAAAACAGAGTAATGCTCATAAAGAACACTGATAAAACTCCATATGAGCTATGGAAAGGAAGACCAGCAAATGTGAAGAACTTCAGAGTTTTTGGAAGCAAATGCTACATCAAAAGAGAAGATGGAAGAATGGGAAAGTTTGAATCTCATGTGGAAAAAGGAATACTTGTTGGTTACTCAAGTACAAGGAAAGAATACAAGTGTTACAATCTAAGATTAAACAAAGTTGTGGAAATAATCAACGCAAAAATTGATGAAACAGGCATACCAGAATCAAAGAAAGAAGAAAACAAATCAATAGAACAACTTTTTGAAGAAGAAGATGAAAAAGAAGAAGAAGAGGAAGATGAATATGAAGACGAAGAGAATCTAACATAAGTAGAAGAACAAGTTCAACAAGTATCTCTAAAGACACCTAGCAAACGAGTACAGAAGAATCATCCTTCAGATCATATTATTGGAAACAAAGATGCAGGAGTTGAGACTAGAAGACAAATCTGTTCACCAGAACAAACACACCTAGCACTCTTATCTACAATTGAACCAAATTGTTTTGAAGAAGACAACAAGGATGAATTTTGGAATAAGGCCATGGATGAAGAATTGGATTAAATAGAGAAAAATGACACTTGGGAATTGGTTCCAAGACCAAAGAATAAGAATGTGATCGACACAAAATGGGTTTTCAGGAAAAAATTGAATGGAGATGGACAGGTTACAAGGAACAAAGCTAGATTGGTATGTAAATGATATGCACATATTGAAGGAATCGACTTTGAAGAGACATATGCCCCAGTTGCCAGAATGTAAGCAATCCGTTTGCTTTTAGCCTATGCATGCTCCAAAAATGTTAAAGTATATCAGATGGATGTAAAATCATCTTTTCTGAATGGGGAACTTGAAGAAGAAGTCTACATTGAACAACCAGAAGGATTTCAATTGTCAGAGAACATAGACTATGTGTGTAAATTAAAGAAGGCCTTGTATGGTCTAAAACAGGCTCCTAGAGCATGGTACTCTAGACTGGATAAGTATCTATAGCAGGCAGGGTTCAGAAAAGGAAGTGCAGACAACAACCTCTACATCAAGGTAAGTCAAGGTAATATTTTATTAATTGATGTTTATGTTGATGATATTATGTTTGGTAGTGATGATGACAGGTTAAGCCATAAATTTGCAAAATATATGCAGAGTGAATTTGAAATGTCATTACTTGGAGAACTATCCTTCTTTCTGGGACTTTAGATACGTCAAAGAAACCAAGGAATTTTTATTTCTCAAACCAAGTATATCAGAGAAATGCTAAAGTTGTTCGGAATGGAAGGTTGCAAACTAGTTATCACTCCCATGCAAACCAGTTGTAAGCTGAGCAAAGATGATGATTCAAAGTCTACAAATCAGAGAGAATATATGTCAATGATTGGCAACCTACTATATGTCACAGCATCTAGACCAGATGTAATGCAGGTAATTGGACAAGTGGCACGATTTCAAGCAGCACCAAAGGAATCACATGTATTAGTAGTAAAGAGGATCTTCAGATATCTCAAAGGAATAGAAGAGTTTGGATTATGGTATCCAAAAGGAAAAGATCTATCACTTATGGCCTACACAGATGCAGATTGAGCAGGTTGTATTGATGACTGACGAAGCACCAGTGGAGCAGCGTTCTACTTAGGTGAGTGTTTGTTATCATGGATAAGAAAGAAACAATCATCGGTATCTCTATCTATAGCTGAGGCAGAGTATATTGCAGCAACAACATGTTGTACACAGGTTCTTTGGATGAAACAAACTTTGACAGATATACATGTTGAGTATGATGAGCCCATTCCAATATATTGTGATAATACAAGTGCCATCAATATCTCAAAAAATCCGGTGATGCACTCCAAGACTAAGCACATTTCAATCAAGTATCACTTTCTACAGGAACAGGTTGCAGAAAAGAACATCAGAGTTGAGTATGTGGGCACAAAAGAACAAGTGGCATACATATTTACAAAACCACCTCCACGGGAAGCCTTTGAACATCTTCACCAAAGACTTGGAGTTATTTCTACTCCAAAAAAAATTTCTTTTTGAATGCTTATCTTATATGTCTTAGATGTACATGAGGAAGCACAATAAGAGGACAATCTATCAGGGGGAGCAGCCCCGGATGGAAAGATACATTTTCCATTGATGACCAAAGTGGGGATATTTATCAGATACAGAGGACAGAGGCATGGTTTCAGGGGGAGCATGAGTGATATGATTTAAGTGTTGCATCAGAGTGTTTCCATCAATGCCAAAGGGGGAGATTGTTGATTAAGGTTGGTTGTCATTGATGTCAACCCTTGAAGAAAGACCCAGAGCACAAAGGTTTGGGTAATGGACCCAATAGTGTTTGATGTAAATATGACTCATTATTGTTTTGTCATGGTTGATAAAAAGTAAATATGGATGAACTCCAAAGTGGTCCCCTTATGGTGAAATCCCTCACGAGAAGACACTTTGTGGAGTAAGAGAACCCATTCTTAATTGTGGAATAATGAGATGAAGAAAAGTGAATTTGTCAGGGAAAATATCCTAGATGGATAGTTCTTGTCATGCCATTTTCGGTGGTATGTGGAATGTCACATAATTCCTCACGGTTAGAGAGTTATGGCCATGAGAAGTTTGAGAGCCCAAGTTTGGGTAATGGACCCAAGTTTGTTTGATGGGTAACGGTATGAGTTATGATATATTTTCAGATAATACTATTATATATGGATAGTATATGTCATGCCATTTTTAGTGGTATGTAGAACGTCACATAACTTCTCACGGTTTGAGAGTTATGGCCTTACGAAGTTGGAGGACCCTCATATGTCATCTAGAAGCTCCAAAAGGTCAAAGTAATCAAAGTGGTTTAAGAGATTTTAAAAGGTAAATAATAAAGTGAAGTGATGAGTGTATTATAATTCAAAGTGAATACAAAATAAATTATTTGAATAATAATTTTAATGGAGAAATTAGAAGTGGACCCAACCCTAAAATAAGGAAAGTGGGGCCAAGTGACCTAGAAGATGTTTTTAAGGAAGCAACTTGGAGAGTATAAATAAGAGGCAAGGCTCTCTCATTTGAATAAAACTTGAGTATATTGAATATCTATAGGTGTCTGAGGTTTACAAATGATATCTAAGCCAAAATTTTGAGGAAAGTGAAGAAAATAAGGCCGAAATGCAAGGGAGGATAAATTCTTTTGATGGTGCTTTGTAAGGTATGTTATTTTCAGGTCATCTCACCATTTTCGCCATAACTTGTTTTCTTTAATGATTCAGATATTGAAATTGCTAAACAAGTGAGAAATAATATCCAAGTATACGTGGTTAACAATTCATCTTGTGGGTCATTGTATTTTGGGAGTTACACTCTATGGAAAATATGGTTTGTGGTCAGTCTTGAAACTAGTCGAAATCAGGTGTTTCGGGTAAAAACGTCATAATGTCTTCAGAACAGATCCAAATTTAGTGATACCAAATGTGTTGGTTAGGGTACAATATTTAGTATTCTATGTAATAGTTTCAGATTATTTCATCAAATATGTTGTGTGGCGCACTCTCTACAAGGTCGCTCTCTAGAATAAGCCAGAATTCAGCAAGGTATGCCATTTTTTCTATAAATCCTTTCTTGAGAGGTTCCAAATAGTTCCACTTGAAGGAATTGCATAAAACACACTGGAGAACATTGTATATCAGTTTCATATCTTTATAAATTACAAGTTCAAAGTTATGATTACTTCAAGTTAGGGTTGTTGACTAATCCAAAACTAGGCATGTGAAACTAAAGAAAAGTTTGATGAAAATGCTAGTCTCTTGTTTTTAAAAGTTAAGGAAGGTTTGTTGGAATGTGATCATATACACCAGTTCTATTACGGAGCCACAAATCAGATTTGGATGATGAAATTGATGACGGATTTTGGTTGAGGTACATGTTGAGTACATGGTTGAGACAAGTAGTTGACGATTTGGTGCACATACATAAGGTGTATAGTTGATGATGTTGGTACATATTGATGAGTCATAGTTGATGAGTAGTTGACACATGATTGGTATGCACTTGGTTATGGTACAGGTTGGTGCATGGTTGATGCACTTGTTTAAGGTACATGTTGATTATAGATTGGTACATGGTTGATGCACTTGTTTATGGTACAGGTTGATTACAGGTTGGTGCATGGTTGATGCACTTGTTTATGGTACAATTTGATTACAGGTTGATGTACAGGTTGATGCATGGTTCATACTTATTGGTACAGGTTTATGGTAGTATATCTCATAGTGATAGTGTGACAGTGGTTCCATCATTCTACTTCTACTTCAGGGTGGCATGACGGGGCTAGGACAGGTGGTTATAGCCACCTTCCAGTTGTATCCGAAGAACATTGGGGGTTGTAGCCTCCTTCTGGTTGTAGCCAGAGATTTAGGGAGTTGGATCTTCCCTCAGGTTGTAGCCTGAGAAACTAGGAGGTTGTAGCCTCCTTCCAGTTGCAGCTGAAAACAAAGGAAGTTGGTGCTTCCAATGAATGTAATTCTTCAAGACATATAAGAGAAAACATTCTGTGGTTTTCTCCCGATTTGGGTTTCCACGTAAAACACTGGTGTACTATGCATGTGTGTGATTGTTTATTTAACACTGCTCATTATTGGATAATAATTCTACATTGATATAACATTTGAAGAACAAGGATTATAATTACGTTATTACTAATTCAACCCCCCTCTCAGTAATCTAACAATTGGTATCAAAGCAGGTTCCTTCAGAAATCAGTTTAACCACTGAAAGGTAGATCATGGAGAGTACCAACTCGTATAAAAATGGAATACCACAATTTGATGGACAAAAGTATGCTTTTTGGAGCATAAGGATGAAGGCATATATACAGGCACAGGGATTTCAAGTTTGGCAATCAATTGTAGATAGATACACAACACCAACAATTCCACCAACAAGTGACAAAGCAGTGAAACTTGGTGAAAATAATTCCAAAGCCATAAATGCACTTTTGAATGGTCTCAGTGATACGGTATTCACTAAAGTTGCACATTGTAAATCTGCTAAAGATATTTGGGGTAAGCTTCGAAATATTTATGAAGGAGATTCAAAAGTCAAAACAACAAAGCTTCAAACTTACAAAGGTTAGTTCGAACAACTAAAAATGAAGGAAGATGAAGATATAAGAGCCTACTTCTTACGAGTCGATGAAACAATGAATGCAATCATAGGATTGGGAGAAGAAATCAAAGAATCTGTAATTGTTCAAAAGGTACTAAGATCTCTTCCTATGAGATTAAACCCTAAGATATCACCACTAGAAGAAAGATCGGATCTAAACTCAATAAGCATATATGAACTTCATGGAATTTTCATGACATATGAGATGAGAACTGAACAGGAAAATCTAGATGTAAAATAAGCAGCCTTCAAAGAATCCAAAAGATCAAAGAAAAAGAAAAAGGATCAAGAGGAATATAGCAGCAACAACAATGTCTTGGAAGATGATGAAGAAGTGGCCAACTTCATCAAAAGACTGAACAAGGGAACCAACAGTAGGTACAGAGGTATGCTTCGTTTAATTTTTTTTAATTGTGATGGTATTGGTCATTTTGCTAACAAATGTCCTCATAAGAAAAAGAGAAATGATGAAGGTTACTCAAAAGGCAGACGAACATATAAAGGTAAAAGAACTATAAAGAAAGTTTTTAAGAAAAACTTTTGCAGCAAAGAAGACATCTTATCATCAGATGAAGATGAAGTCAATGATAGTGAAACACGAAGAGTTCTATTCATGGAAGTAGAAGACTCTGACAAAGAAGACTCTGAAGAAGAATATGAAGAATCATATGAAAAAGAAATTGAAGAGGCAGAAGTTGACTTCCGAGAAGAATTAATGAGTGTCATAGAAGTTATCAGAAGAGAAAAGATGAAAAACAAGAAACTACAAGCTGAACTAGATAAGAAAAAATACACTCAAGAACTAGAACAAATCATTACAAAATTGAAGGTTCAAATAGAAGAAGATAAAATAATTGAAGAAGCACACAAGGAACAACTAGAAGGAAAGGATGGGATCATTGGAAACCTGGAAGCAAAGATTGTCACACTGAGAAAGGATATTCAAAAGAAAAATATGCAGAATAGCTCAAAATTTCTGGATGACATTATTAGCAGTCAAAAATCTTATCTTGACAAGTCCGGACTTGGATATAATCAAACAGAAAAGGGATCAAGATCCAAAACAACAGAGCAAGAAACAAATCCAAAAAGTTATGTAGAAACAATCAAAGGGGATAAAAATATATACAAGGAAGATTACAGGGACACTCCTCCATCGAGAAGATTCAGATTTTAGAATCAACAACAGATAGACAGGCCTCAAGAAGAAGAATGATTCATAAGAGAACCGCCTTTCATAAGATCTTCAACTACCAGATACCAAACTATATTTTTTGGTTTATGTTATGCTTGTAATAATTTTGGACATAAAGCTGTAAATTGCAGAGATAACAACAGGAACAATAACTTCTTTGAGAGCCATACACAAATGGGCTATTCAACAAGACCTAGTGAAACACATAGAAGAAGTTACAACAACTTTGAATCCTTGAGCACTGAAGTGGAATGTTACAAATGTAACAATTTTGGAAACATGGCCAAAAATTGCAGAATGACAATCCCTCCTAAAGTACCTCAACAGATTCACAAACAAGAATCTCAGAAAATGACATGGATAAGAAAGAGAGATCAGTATAGCAATAAAGAATGCACAGTCACTCTACAAGCTAAACGGAAGAAACTTGGTTGGTATGTTGACAGTGGATGTTCAAAACACATGACAGGTGATAGAGACAAGTTTCTTACATTACGAGAGGAATGAGATGGATCAGTCTCCTTTGGAAATGATGATTCATCCAAAATCATTGGAAAAGGCACAGTCCGAATTGGGAACAAGAATGAAAAGGCATAAAATTCTCTACTAGTAGAAGATATGAAACATAATCTTTTAAGTGTGAGTCAAATATGTGACCAAGGTCATAAAGTTACTTTCGATTCACAAAAGTGTGAGATAAGAAAATAAGGTTCAGGGAAATTGGTCGCTACAGCTGCAAGAACTTCAAGCAACATATATGTGTTAAGAGAAATTGGAAATGAAAAGTGTTGTCTAGGAAAGGAAGATGAAAGTTGGATATGGCACATAAGAATGGGTCACATGCATTTTGATAACCTTGTCAAATTCATCAAAAGAGAAGTAGTCAGAGAAATGCCCCAGATCTCGAAACCAACCAACACTTTATGCAAGCATTGCCAACAAGGAAAGAAAAGAAAGACCAGGTTCAAATCAAAGGAATATTCAACAACAAAACCCTTGGAAATTGTGCATACTAATCTAGTTGGACCAACTACAACAAAAGGCTTAAAAGGTGATAGATACTTTATGTTATTAGTTGATGATTATACAAGAATGACTGTAGTTTGCTTTCTCAAGAACAAATCAGAAGCTTTTGAAAATTTCAAGATCTACAAGGAAATGGTTGAAAATGAGATGGATTCAAGAATAGAATGCTTAAAATCGGATAATGGAGGAGAATTGACCTCAAAGGAATTTATGGACTACTACAACAATCATGGAATAAAAAGGCAATTCTTCGTCGCTAGGACACCTCAATAGAATGGAGTTGTTGAAAGAAATAATAGGACAATACAAGAAATGGCTCAAACAATGATAATGGATTCAAAGTTGATAGATATGTTTTGGACACAGGCGGTGCATACAACAGTTCACATTCAAAACAGATTAATGCTTATAAACAACACGGATAAAACTCCATACGAGCTATGGAAAGGAAGACCAACAAATGTGAATCACTTCAGAGTTTTTGGAAGCAAATGCTACATCAAAAGAGAAGATGGTAGAATGGGAAAGTTTGACTCTCATGTGGACAAAGGAATACTTGTTGGTTACTCAAGTAGAAGGAAAGAATACAAGTGTTACAATCTAAGATTAAACAAAGTTGTGGAAAGCATCAACGTAACAATTGATAAAACAGGCATACCAGAATCAAAGAAAGAAGAAAACAAATCAATGGAACAAATTTTTGAAGAAGAATATGAAAAAGAAGAAGAAGAGGAAGATGAAGATGAAGATGAAGATGAAGATGAAGAGAATCCAATAGAAGTATAAGAGCAAGTTCAACAAGTATTTCCAAAGACACCTAGCAAACGAGTACAGAAGAATCATCCTTCAGATCAGATTATTGGAAACAAAGATGCAAGAGTTTAGACTAGAAGAAAAATATGTTCACCAGAACAAACACACCTAGCACTCTTATCTACAATTGAACCAAACTGTTTTGAAGAAGCCAACAAGGATGAATTTTGGAATAAGGCCATGGATGAAGAATTGAATCAAATAGAGAAAAATGACACTTGGGAATTGGTTCCAAGAACAAAGAATAAGAATGTGATCGGCACAAAATGGGTTTTCAGGAATAAATTGAATGAATATGAAAAGGTTACAAGGAACAAAGCTAGATTGTTATGTAAAGGATATGCATAGATTGAAGGAATAGACTTTGAAGAGTCATATGCCCCAATTGCCAGAATGGAAGAAATTTGTTTGCTTTTAGCTTATGCATGCTCCAAAAATGTTAAAGTATATCAGATGGATGTAAAATCAGCTTTTCTGAATGGGGAACTTGAAGAAGAAGTCTACATTGGACAACCAGAAGGATTTCAGTTGTTAGAGAACACACACTATGTGTGTAAATTAAAGAATGCCTTGTATGGTCTAAAACATGCTCCTAGAGCATGGTACTCCATACTGGGTAAGTATTTGTAGCAGGCAGGGTTCAGAAAAGGAAGTGTAGACAACAACCTCTACATCAAGGTAAGTCAAGGTAATATTTTATTAATTGAATTTTATGTTAATGATATTATTTTTTGTAGTGATGATGACAGGTTAAGCCAAAAATTTGCAAAAGACATGTAGAGGGAATTTGAAATGTCATTACTTGTAGAACTATCCTTCTTTCTGGGACTTCAGATACGTCAAAGAAACCAAGGAATTTTTATTTCTCAAACCAAGTATATCAGAGAAATGCTAAAGAGGTTCAGAATGGAAGATTGCAAACCAGTTATCACTCCCATGCAAACCAGTTGTAAGTTGAGCAAAGATGATGATTCAAAGTCT